>JALJEV010001433.1:10600000-10810000 GCA_026586105.1 Hylodesmum podocarpum
ACCACATGTTATTCCATAATTGTAAAACATATCAGTGGAATATTTGCACTTGCAATCGTAAATATCTCAAAATTTATTAATTATCTCATGTAAAGTTGACCATAAGCCATCCAAACAAACTACACAATGTATGGTATATTATTAATTATAAGATAATAATAGTGATAATTTAAATTATAAAAATATGAAATATAAAAATAAACCTTATTTATTAATAATCTATCTAAATTAATCCATATAAACTTGACTGCAATAGACAGAAAATTGGTAGCCTCTATATTATAATTCGCTTGTGCAAGTTGATAGAACTTCCATTGCACAAAATATACTTTATCAACTTCCATTGCACATGATGAAAATTGAGACATATATGTTGGGATTTAAGCCTCTAATCCCTTATGCGGAATCCACACCGGAATGGTGGTGGTAAAAGAAAATATTATTACCGATGGTAAAATTTGTAGCACCGGTAAATGGTAAATTACAGGTACCACAGAAAGAACCAAAATCACCAGAATA
Source organism: Hylodesmum podocarpum (assembly GCA_026586105.1). NCBI lineage: Eukaryota > Viridiplantae > Streptophyta > Magnoliopsida > Fabales > Fabaceae > Hylodesmum > Hylodesmum podocarpum. Next base: position 10,600,520 of record JALJEV010001433.1, read on the forward strand.
GTAACCACGGTAAAACTGTGAATAGTAATTACCGTAGAAAGTAACCACGGTAAAACCATAAATAATAACCACGGTAAAACCGTTAAAAAACCAGATAAAATAAATGACACCAGGATTTACGTGAAAAACCCTCTAAAATATTTAGAGAGAAAAACCACGGGCAGAGACGGAAAATTTCTACTAAGTATAAGAAGAAAATTTACAAGCACTCAGAAAAATATACTACACTCAGAGATATTTTTCTCCTTCCTAATTTTCTCACTCACACTTCTCTCTCTGTTTCTTCTCCTCGCTGGTGTGTTTTTCTTCTCTGCTGGTTCCTCTCAATTTATAGGCAAATGCTTTGCCTATGTAACACTATTCATGCAATAATGATGCACCGAAAGTATTTTTGTTTTTGGCTGCACCAAAAGACTTCCCTTTTGCACCGAAAGCCTTCCCTTTTGGACAGCACCACATTTATAGGCTGGACCCCACAATTCTCCTCCTCCAGCCTCAACTGTCACATACTGGAGGAGGTCTTCAACCGGCTCTCAGTAAGAGCCCATCCCAGCAAGTCCGACACACAACTCGAACTTCTCCTTGGGGACGACCTTTGTCAACATATCGCAAAGACATTTTTATCTCGTATGAATCTTCTTCAACTGGAATGCCTTCTCTTCAATAGCAAGTCTGAGCCAATGATACCTTACATCAATGTGTTTTGTCCGTGCATGATACATAGTGTTCTTGCTTAAGTCTATAGCACTTTGACTGTCGCAATAAACTATGTATTCTTCCTGTTGCACTCCCAATTCCTGAAGGAATCGTTTCAACCAAAGCATTTCCTTCCCTGCTTCTGTAGCTGCAACGTACTCTGCTTCGGTAGTTGATAATGAAACACATTTTTGTAACCTTGACTGCCATGAAATAGTTCCCCCTGAGAATGTAAATAAGTATCCTGATGTCGACTTCCGTTCATCAACATCACCTGCCATGTCTGCATCTGTATAGCCTATCAGCGCAGGTTTCTCCCCTCCAAAAGTTAAGGATAACTTTGAGGTCCCTCTCAGGTATCTGAAGATCCACTTCACTGCTTCCCAATGCATCTTTCCAGGATTTGACAGAAAACGGCTCACTACACCAACTGCATGAGCAATATCTGGTCTCGTACACACCATGGCGTACATCAAACTTCCGACCGCTGAAGAATATGGAACTTTAGACATGTCTTCTCTTTCCTCTACTGTTGACGGGCAGAGTTTCTTGTTCAATTTGAAGTGAGCGGCAAGTGGAGTGCTAACGGGCTTAGCATTCTTCATATTGAACCTCTGTAGAACTCGTTCAATATATTTCTCCTGTGATAACCACAACTTACAGTTTTTCCGGTCTCGGATAATTTCCATTCCGAGAATTCGCTTTGCCGATCCCAAATCCTTCATGTCAAATGCCTTTGACAAATCGCCCTTTAACTTGCTAATCATATCTACATCTGGTCCAACGATTAGCATATCATCAACATACAAGAGAAGAATGATAAATTTACCGTCGTGGTATCTCCAGGACATATACACAAGGATCCGCTCCGTCCTTGTAAAGTCTTGATTCTCCATGAAGGAATCAAACTTCTTATACCATTGTCATGAGCTTGTTTCAACCCGTACAAGCTCTTCCTCAAGCGACAAACCATGTCCTCCTTTCCCTTGACCTTGAAACCTTCTGGTTGTTCCATATAGATTTCTTCATCTAAATCCCCATGCAAGAATGCGGTCTTTACATCGAGCTGCTCCAACTCAAGGTTTAAGCTGGCTACAAGACCTAGTACAACTCGAATAGAACTCATTTTCACAACCGGTGAAAAAATCTCGTCAAAATCAATACCTTTCTTTTGAGTAAAACCTTTAACGACTAATCGAGCTTTGTATCTGACTAGGTTACCATCATCTTTCTTCATCTTGTACACCCATTTGTTCTTGAGTGCTCTCTTCCCTTTTGGAAGTTTCACCAGCTCGTACATGTCATTCTTCTTTAAAGAATTCATCTCTTCTCACATGGCCTTCGTCCAACAATCTCTATCTTTGCAAGATTGTACATCCTGGAAGCTCTCTGGCTCCCCCTCATCTGTAATTAAAATATAATCAGAACTAGGGTACCTCGTAGATGGTTGATGCATTCTAGATGACCTTCTCAATGGAGGTCCAACTACTTCTTCTGGTGGAACGGGGTTCTCTGGCTCCCCCTGCTCGACAACTTCCTCACCATCTACGGTTGACTCTTGATCCCCCACGACTGGCTCTTCCTCTTCTTCCTGTTCTGACTCTAGCATTCCTCCTCCTGTGACACCATCTGATGGAATGCTTACTGGTGTAAAATCAACACCACCTCTTGTGGAACTTGCACCATCCACAGTTGTATCCCCCACGATCTCATTCTCGTGGAACACCACGTCTCGACTTCGGACAACTTTCTTCTTCACTGGATCCCATAACCTGTAGCCGAACTCTTCGTCTCCGTAACCAACAAATATACAAGGCATTGACTTATCATCAAGCTTTGTCCGCTGCTCCTTCGGAACATGCATGAACGCCTTGCAGCCAAATACTCTTAGATGAGAGTATGAGATGTCCCTACTCGTCCGGCACCTTTTCCGAACGTCAAAGTCCAAAGGTACTGAAGGTAGTCGGTTGATTAGGTAGACAGCAGTACCGACAGCTTCTCCCCAGAATGACTTTGGTAAATTAGCCATCCTGAGCATGGATCTGACTCTCTCCATAATGGTTCGATTCATTCGCTCAGCAACGCCATTGTGCTGAGGCGTACCAGGAACTGTCTTCTCATGCCTGATACCATGCTTACTGCAATAATCTCTAAAATTCCTAGAGATATATTCGCCACCATTATCTGTGCGCATACACTTCAACGGCATCCCAGTCTCCCTTTCCACCATTGCATGGAATTTCTGAAACTGTTGGAATACCTGATCCTTTGTGCGCAACAAGTATATCCATGTCTTTCGTGAGAAATCATCAATAAAGGTAAGAAAGTATTTGTTACCTCCAAGTGATTCCACCTCCATGGGACCACAAACGTCAGAGTGAACCAACTCCAACTTGTTGTCTCTCCTTCTCGAGCTCTTTTGAAATGAAACACGATGTTGCTTCCCAAATAAACAATAATCACAAGGGTTGATTTTACCTTTGGCTAATGGTATGAGGGACTTCTTAGCCAACACATTTAACCCTTTTTCACCAACATCGCCGCTTTGTGCCACAAATTTGGTGAAGCATCATCCTCAATCGCATTCTCGTTGACCCGCACGTAACACCGCGTGCGTCTTGTACAGCGAGCAACATAATCTTCCTCTCGCCACCACCAAAGATCCATTGGTGAGTTTCCAGTTTCCATCACCCATATGATGGTGATATCCTTCCTTGTCCAGTATGCTTGCGGAAATCAGGTTCAACCGCAGATCGGGAACATGCCGCACATCGTTAAGTTTCAATGTGCTCCCAATACTGGTCTTCACACAGATGTTACCGATCCCCACTATTTGCGAGACACTATGATTGCCCATTCTAATAGTGCCATAATTTCCTATTTTATAAGTGGAGAAGTATTCCCTTTGGGAACACAAGTGATATGACGCTCCGTAGTCTATTATCCACTCGGTATCTACATCCGAAACATGACAACAATCTACATCGTGAGAAATACACGTTACCTCACCATCTTCCGCTAAGGTCAGTAGTGAGATGTGTCATCATTCTAACCTTCTTCCCTTCTCTTGCTTGAGAAGGTAACAATTCTTTTTGAGATGACCTTCCTTACCGCAATGGTAACACCGTCTCTTCTCCCTGGACTTGGATCTTTCCCTGAACTGTACATGTCCTCGACCTCTACTCTTATTCCGACCCCTATTCTCCGTGACAAGGACTTGTGTGTTGGTGCTGGCAACATTCCTCCTTCTGAGTTCTTCATTGTCCATACTTTTCTTTACAGTATCCATCGTCACCACACCATCTGGAGCTGAGTTACTCAAAGATACAACAAGAGTATCCCAACTTTCCGGCAGAGATCCTAACAGTAGACATGCTTGCATTTCGTCATCTAAGGACATACCTGTAACTCCTAACTCAGTCACTAGTCCTTCGAAATCGTTCAGGTGCTGTGAAACTGATCGTCCCTCCGACAGCTTCAAGTTCATAATTTTCCGAATGAGGAAAACCTTTCCTTGAGCATTCTTTTTCTCGTACATTGATTCTAGCTTCTTCCAGAGAACATGAGGATCTGTTTCCTTTTTCACATGATTGTAAATGCTAGAATCTACCCATTGGCGTATCGTACCCAATGTCTTTTTCTTCAACTTGTCCCACTGCTTCTGGGGCAATTCCTCTGGTTTTGCTTCATCACCTTCTATTGGATCAAACAGATCCTTACAATAAAGGTAATCTTCCATTCTGGATTTCCACATGGAGTAATTCGACTCCGTCAATTTGATCATTGCTCCTTCGTCAGCCATTCCGAGCTCCCGGATTAAACCAAGAAGCTCTGATACCAGTTGTTGGGATTTAAGCCTCTAATCCCTTATGCGGAATCCACACCGGAATGGTGGTGGTAAAAGAAAATATTATTACCGATGGTAAAATTTGTAGCACCGGTAAATGGTAAATTACAGTTACCACAGAAAGAACCAAAATCACCAGAATAGTAACCACGGTAAAACTGTGAATAGTAATTACCGTATAAAGTAACCACGGTAAAACCGTAAATAATAACCACGGTAAAACCGTTAAAAAACCAGATAAAATAAATGACACCAGGATTTACGTGAAAAACCCTCTAAAATATTTAGAGAGAAAAACCACGGGCAGAGACGGAAAATTTCCACTAAGTATAAGAAGAAAATTTACAAGCACTCAGAAAAATATACTACACTCAGAGATATTTTTCTCCTTCCTAATTTTCTCACTCACACTTCTCTCTCTGTTTCTTCTCCTCGCTGGTGTGTTTTTCTTCTCTGCTGGTTCCTCTCAATTTATAGGCAAATGCTTTGCCTATGTAACACTATTCATGCAATAATGATGCACCGAAAGTATTTTTGTTTTTGGCTGCACCAAAAGACTTCCCTTTTGCACCGAAAGCCTTCCCTTTTGGACAGCACCACATTTATAGGCTGGACCCCACAATATACTTATTTACATTTGAAGTAGTTGAAAGGAAGACAAAAGAGGTTTAGATATGATTTCTTTATAATTTGCGACAACATGTTACACCATAACTAAATTTATGCATTTTATTAGATAGAGGGTAGGTCGAACGTCATACACACTCAATATTTTGCCTACACCACATTGTCTCAAATTTTAACAAACAATTTTAAAATGTTGAGTTAAAAATTTTATCATCAACATAGGTAAGAAAATTGTTAATCATTACATTTTTTATTACCTTAAATATTACAATTTCATATTATTTACTAATATGTCATCAAGTATCACAATGTATGAGGTAATGCAACCATGATTTGAAGCAAAGTTGGTAATAATAAGATCAAAGTTTTTCTCAAGCTGCACAATGGTTACATCAAAGTCCTTGATATAAATGGGTTCAAGCGGAGGAAAATTATATGGACATTTATTAATCTTATTGAGCATATGAATCATATTCTTAAAAGAGTAAGAAATTTTCCAATTACAACTTTAGTGAAGATAACTTTTTTTTAAAATAAATAAATTATTTATAAAGAATAGGATGCAAACACTTAGCATGATCAAAGCAAGACATATTTATTTGAAAAGTTACGTGTGATTATACAAGAAAATCCATGTATAATTACCCATTATTATGTTACAAAATACACTCAAGAGATAGGTGAGTTTAAGATTCAACAAAGTTTACATTCTCAAACTAATTGTTATCTAAAGATATACATTATTATTATAAGATTAGTGATGTGATTGCGAAGAATTTTAAGCTCTATAATTTCTTTATTCTTATATGATTACATATTATAATTTGAATTTTTCAGTGTTTATTGATCCAATTTACATATTAGAAACCATATTTAAGACTTATCAATTCCCTTAAAAGGAATAACTATTAGTCATCATATTTAAATCCTACCTTTATGTTTAATCCAGACACAAGATGAAATATAAAAAGTCAATCATTACACTTATATACAATAAGATAAATTAACCAACTAAAAAAACAACGGAAGAAGTATGATTTATATATATCCGAATATCATAATTACAACAATTAACCATGTACACAACAAAATATATAATTTCATATTCTACATTCTCATCTTACTTTCAAATAGAAATATTTGTTGACATTTATATAATTTACTCAATTATTAGTTACTTATTTTAAAGATATATTAAATAATTCTCACCTAAAAATAATTTTTACTCAATTATCAATTATTTATGTAGTTTATCAAACCAATTAAATATTAAATTATATAAATAATATTAATTTTATCCACATAAATTACTTAAAATTAAATTATTTTTAAAATGCTGCAGAAAAATATAAGAAAAAAAATTGCCTTACCAAAACAAACTAATTTTATCCCAAGCCAAAGTTATACAATTGCCACGATTTTAAAAGTCAAAAGTTGACAAAAAAAAAACGTCATCCCTGTGATATTCCACTTGCCTAGTCACAAATCAAAATTGAACTCCAAAACTTAAAAAAAGGTGCCAAACCCACGATTTTACCCTTGCACACCCATTGGCCCACAATCATTCAATTGCAACGATTTTGCCTTTGCACCCATTTTAAGCCTAAATCACACCACTTTGGCGATTGCCGTTATACCACACTTGCGTCACTTTTACAATTTAGATTTAAAACTACCTCTTTACCAAAATCGCAAGCGTATTACAATTTAAACCCATAAAATCAACCCTACTTTGGTAAAACTTTTCCAAGTGACCCTCTTTCAATATTTTGCTACCAAATTACCCCATTTTTATCAAATTGTCGTATTTGAATGAGTGTTTTTAATGCGCGTATCCTAATATTTCCACCTCCAAACAGAGAAAAACGTTCAACATATAAGAGTGTTTGTCTTCCAATTTTACACGGAGTTAAGGGCTTAACTAAGTTTTTTTTTCATGACTATTTTATATTTAAGTCTTACTTTTTCTATACAAATTTTTTGTCCATTTCTAATTTTTAATTTATTTTTGTTAATATTTTTAGTCTATTTTTTTTAGATTAAAATGGTCAGATACTAATATGATCACGTAAAAAAGTCAGTGATATTTATATGTTAATATTTAATTGTATAATTTATTGTTATGGTGTAATTCAATGTTGAAGTTTATAAATATTAATAGAAATGAAATAAAAATTATAAATTATAAAAAATAGAAAAAGAATTCAAATTTAAAATAATTAAAGAATTAAATAATTAACCGATACCCGTAACCGAATACGCTCCTAGTATATGATCATTTACTTAAAATTAGTAGACACACAAATACATTTGGTACATGATATCGATGGTTTATCTGTTCTGCATCATTTTCACCAATTGAAACTCGACCAGCATAAAGAATGAAATGAGATTTTATTGAGCAATTCCATAATTCCCAATCTCTGCTATGTTATTAATTAGCATGAACTAATTGGAAGAATCAACAATTCACTTCTGATTCAGGTTATTCATTAACACTATTAATTATGTTAAATTACACGTTACGTGTAGTACCACAGTTATTACACCTCCTGATTAGCTAGCTTTTTCTTGTACGGAGGAATACATATACATGTTCCTCATGTATATTTAACAAGGACAGAAAAAAAAATACATATAATGCTTTAAAATTAATTTTACATATTCCTCACTTACACATAGGTGACGAAATAAATATAACAGCTTTTCAACTTCCATTTCCAAATGAGTAAATTATAGTCTCGTGATTTAAAAGAAGCTTAACTTGTACTCATGTTTCTTGAGATATAAATGTGCGAGTCACATTTTAGTACTAAATAAATAGTAATGAATGAACCTTCCTAGAAATATTTTTTACTCCCTTCTTTGCTGACAACTAATTTTAAATAACTTAAATATTATTAATTTATTTTAAAACTTCAAAAGACGAAATGAAATTTAAAATGTCTTTAGTTGTTTACAGTTGACGTTAAGGCGGTGTATGAAAGAGCTTAATTTTCATTCACATAGTTTTATTTATCCGTGAGAATCGACTAAAGGTACGGGTTTATAAAAGTTTATATCCTGTTTAACCAATTCGGTAATTTGTTAGATTTGACTGGTACTAATTTGAAAATATTTTATATACATCTATAATTTAATTTTATAAAAGAATCAATTAATTAATTTATTAAAATTAAGAAAATTAATTATTTTTACACTTAAAAAAATGATTAATTTAGTTTGTCAAGTTTTATTTTAGAATTATTGGTGTCAAGTGAATGATATATATATGATGATTCCAGATAATTTGAAGTAAGTTATATAAGACTTTCTAACATTTCCTATGTACGATGATTTATAGATGTAGAACTAGATTTCATATGTTTTAACATATTATGATAGGCATACGTGGATGGAGAACGTGGAGAAGTCCTAGATCAATTACCTCAATTTTTTAAGTGTTGCTTATATGATTGTTGACCCATTTGTATAAGATCGATTAAAGCAAAATAATGTTAAGTTAAAACTTACGCAGTGTTAAAGACAAATCTCATATGTAATTATAAATTCACTGATAAATATATATGAAAAGGGTGTTAAAAAGTCTCACATTACTTGTCCTAATTCTTTTAATAAGATTTATATATTTATTTGTGGATTTTAATTTTTATTTGCCCTGCGAAGCTAACAGATTATATAAGTTAACCTACGAACCAAATTTTTATTTTTTTGCAAAAATTACAATTTTGAAAAATAATGTGAAAAAAATATATATAAATATTTTGTAACTTAAATTAAATATTCTAACTTAAATTAAATAGATACTAATTCTTCTTCACTTTTTATTATATATAAATTTTCTTATATTTATATAGTTATTACTATTTTAGTATTACAATATATAACAATTCATACAAATAAAATAAAAGAAGAAACAAAGACAAGCATGAAACATCATTAGAACAACATCCATAATTTAAAGGCACTTAAAAATAATAGGAAAAGAGGTGAGCACAAAAAGTTATTAAACAAAAAAAAAAAAGTAGTTTATATACATCTTGGCCATAAGATACTAAGGGATTTAAATTCTCGAATAGATACAGTATCACGAGACTATTAGATAAGGAAAGGACTGAGGACATAGAGGTGTGAAAACCGAAGTGAGAACAAAAAACATGGAAGTGGTACGTATCAACCCTATCATTTTCTATATTTTAACTTTTTAGTATTATAGGATTTTCCCCCTTTCCATTCTAAATTATTTTTATTTTATTTTTTTATATTGATATGCAGGTAGACATGCAAACCAACAAATAAATCTGTCACACCTACGATTGTGTAGAGCATACTAAATTTTTTAAAATATTATGGTGTTTTAAATAATTTTGGCCCTAACTCGTGCAGAACGCAGATCTTGTGGACCAATCTATAAGAATTAGATTCATCTACCCACCTCTACTGTTGAGTCCCTTCACTTAATGACAATTGGTATTTAGTTGAAATCTTATATGATACTAAAATCTAGATCCGATCTGACCATGTTAACACACATATGTGGAAGAGGGTGTTAAAAAGTCTCACATCACTTGCCTCAATTCTTTAGGTGCATCTATTATATCTATTGGGCCCCTTCACTTAAAATTAATTGGTAGTTAGTTGAAATATTACATGGTATAAGAGGTAGTTTCTATCTGTTATGACTTGTTATGACATATATTTGTGGAAGAGAGGTGCGGAGAGGTCTCACATCAGCTACTTCAATTATTCAGGTGCGCCTCATATATCTCTTGAACTTATGTTAAGTCAAAATGACTTAACATCTTAATTTTGATAATTACAGAACAAATTGAAGAGGCATCAGATACAAATGGAAGAATGATCAGACTGATCATTTTAAGCACAGAAAATAGATGCACCCTCAAGCACAGACGCATAAGATAAAGTATTCAAGTCATTATGCTTCAAGGCAATCTCATCAGATGAAAGAACCTTCAAAGATCAGATGGAGAGCTTGTTCCAAACTTTAAGTCATGCGCTCAATAGTGAAGATATGAAGACTGAAGTTGTACACGAAGAAAAAAGACAGACGAATGAATTCAACACATAACTCTTCTATTTGTTCATTTGTCTATCAAGTTAATGAAGTGTAGACGTTGAGTAACATGTGCTTTAGTTCTAATCAAGTCGTTACTCAGAAGCTTCTAAAGGTGGAAAGAGATTTGAAGAAAACCTCGCAACACGAAAAAGCAGTTGCACGTTCTATGAAATCTCTGAGCAAATCAGTCAAAGTCCGATTTCACGTTGACATCCGCTGACTTTGCATTAAATGTTCTGATTGCTCGCTCTGCCAGATGTTGAAGTACCCAAGACAAAAGGACTAACGTTCAAATCTTCAGTCTAACGGATACTTCAAAAAGCTGTCTATAAAAGGACTTCATTACAACGAGTTGAAGTTGACGAACTGCATTGCAAAGATATCATATCCAACTCTTGCTCAAGCTCTTAAGCAAAAGTTCGTTCGCCACGAACTTAGAATAGAACTCACTATAAAATCTCTCTTTGCATAGAGGATTATTTTTGTGATCTTAATTATAAAACACTATTATGGTTTTTGTAGCTTGTGGAGGTTGTGTTCAAAGAATACCTTTGTATTAACTTGCAGAGGCTGGGTCCAAAGAATATTGGTTTAGCCTGAGAAGGCTGCATTCAAAGAATATATGTAATTAGCCAGAAATGGTTGGGTTCAAAGAATACTTTTAGTGGAACCTCAGTAAGTTGTTGGGTAACTGGACGTAAACTTGAATAGACGAACCAGTATAAAATATTATTGTTTTCATTATTTTTATAAAACGCAATTCAACTCTCTTCTTGTGTATTTGTATTTTACAACTTATTTGCTTAATGTAAATTGGTATTAAGCTAAAATATTTCTTAATTCATAATAATAAATATTTTCCTTTTTTCTTCTAAAACTACCTATATGTCATCTAAAGATCTTGAAATTAATTGTAAAGACAAAAATACAAGAAAGGGTTGAATTATATTTTTAAAAACATTTTTGCAAGCTTTTAATGTTTTGTTTGATTATGAATTTGATAGGTTTCAGACATGGATTTTCTCAGACGATATATATTATGTAAAATACAAATATACAAGAAGGGGGGTTGAATTGTGTTTATTAATTAAAAAAATTTCAAACGATGCGTTTTGCGTCTGTGTTGAAAAGGTTTGATCAGACGCAAACTTATATTTCTCTTTTAAAGATTGATTTTAATTAAACATTCAGTTTAAGTTATTAGTCTCGGTTAGTAAGCAGATAAAAATAATCAAAGCAATAATATTTTTATATTGGTTCGTCTATTCAAGACTACGTCTAGTTACTCAACAACTTGCTGAGATTCCACTCTTGGCTAATTATAAATATTCTTTGAACACAGCCTTCTCATGCTAAACCGGTATTCTTTGACCCCAGACTCTGCAGGATAACTCTGCAGGCTAAAGCCAGTTATTCTTTGAACTCAGCCTCCTCAAGTTAACCAAAGGTATTCTTTCAAAACTTAGCCTCCTCAGGTTAAAACAGGTATTCTTTTGTACTTTAGCCTCCTCAGGCTAACACTAAAGGTATTGTTTAAACAATTAGCCTCCTCAGGCTACAGATACCACAACAGTGATTTACAATTAAGACCAATAAAAATTATCTTCTACGCAGAGAGGAATTTTTACAATGAGTTTTATTCTAAGTTCAGGGTGAGTGAACTTTTAACTTGAGAGCGAGATTTGAATATGATCTTTATCAGAGTAGTTCACTGACTTCAACTCGTTGTAATGAAGTCCTTTTATAGACGTCTTCTTGAAATATTCGTTAGACTGAAGATTTGAACGTTAGTCCTTTGTCTTAGGTACTTCCACATCTGGTAGAGTGAGCAACCAGAACATTTATTGCAAAGTCAGCGGATGTCAATGTGAGATCGGGCTTTGACTGATTTGCTCAGAGATTTTACATAAACGTGCAACTATTTTTCGTATTGCAGAGGTTTACTTCAAAATCTCTTTCCACCTTTAGAAGCTTCTGAGTAACGACTTGATTTGAACGAAGACATGTGTTACTCAGCTTCTGAACTTCATTAACTTGATAGACGAATGAACAAATAGAAGAGTTGTGTGTTGAATTCATTCGTCCGTCTTCTTTCTTCGTCTTCAACTTCAGTCTTCACATCTTTACTCTTGAGCGCATGACTTGAAGTTGGAACAAGCTCTTCGTCTTGATCTTTGAAGGTTCTTCATTTGATGAAGTTGCCTTGAAGCATGATGATTTGAACACTTCATCTTTTGCGTCTTCTTGTTTAAGAGTGCATCTTTCGTCTATGCTGATAATGATTCATCTGATCATTCTTCCTTCTACATTTGTTGATTTTAGCCTCCTCAGGCTAAAACTAAAGGTATTGTTTAAACAATTAGCCTCCTCAGGCTACAGATACCACAACAGTGATTTATAATTAAGACCAATAAAAATTATCTTCTACACAGAGAGAAATTTTATAATGAGTTTTATTCTAAGTTCAGGGTGAGTGAACTTTTAACTTGAGAGCGAGATTTGAATATGATCTTTATCAGAGTAGTTCACTGACTTCAACTCGTTGTAATGAAGTCCTTTTATAGACGTCTTCTTGAAATATTCGTTAGACTGAAGATTTGAACATTAGTCCTTTGTCTTGGGTACTTCCACATCTGGTAGAGTGAGCAATCAGAACATTTATTGCAAAGTCAGCGGATGTCAATGTGAGATCGGGCTTTGACTGATTTGCTCAGAGATTTTACATAAACGTGCAACTGTTTTTCGTATTGCAGAGGTTTACTTCAAAATCTCTTTCCACCTTTAGAAGCTTCTGAGTAACGACTTGATTTGAACGAAGACATGTGTTACTCAGCTTCTGAACTTCATTAACTTGATAGACGAATGAACAAATAGAAGAGTTGTGTGTTGAATTCATTCGTCCGTCTTCTTTCTTCGTCTTCAACTTTAGTCTTCACATCTTTACTCTTGAGCGCATGACTTGAAGTTGGAACAAGCTCTTCGTCTTGATCTTTGAAGGTTCTTCATTTGATGAAGTTGCCTTGAAGCATGATGATTTGAACACTTCATCTTTTGTGTCTTCTTGTTTAAGAGTGCATCTTTCGTCTATGCTGATAATGATTCGTCTGATCATTCTTCCCTCTACGTTTGTTGATACATCTATCTGTCTTGTAATTATCAAAATTAAGATTCTAAGTCATTTTGACTTAACATATTATTTTTCAAACAAAGATAAAAGATACAATGTAACCCTAGTTAATTAAAATAATAGTAAAATAAAGATGAGACATATATAGTTGTTATATTTGTTCATCTTATTAAGATTATGTCTCGTTTCTTAACAACAGTTAAGATTCCACTATTACTAAGTGAGTACAAATATTATTTGACCTCGTCCACTTGTGACTAACCCAAATATTATTTGGTTACAATCTTTTCACACTAACAAAATCCAAGTATTATTTAAACTCATCATCTTCATGCTACCAACTCCAAGTATTATTTGGTCTCAACCTTTTGAGGCTACAATGAGTATTGTTTGGTCCCAATTTCTTTAGGCTAACTACCACTAAGGTGTTGATTTACAAAAACAGTTACTAAACTTAGAAAAGTTCAACCTCTCACAAAAAGGGATATACAATAAGATATATGGCTGAAGGCTTTACAAAAGAATAAAGTTATACAAAGATAATTAGCATAACTTTTCACAATTGTTCATCCACGTAAATTCTCAGCCTTTGTATAGGTGAAAGACTTGAAGTGGTCATTAGACTTGACAACTTTAAAATCTTCATTTCATATGATGAAACCATCCGAAGATTTCATACAAAAAGTTGTATTCTTTTCTACAACAAATCTTCGTGTCAAAAAATCCTCCTTGACTCTGTTAAGACTCATCTTTTAAGAATGATTTAGTTATTTTTTCATATTTAATTAAAACGAGTGCTTACTTAAAAAAAAAAAGGAAACTTTGCATAAAATAAAATTTTGATTAGAGTCTATATGTACGAAGGTAATAGATAGAACAAAACTGATATTTATCTTATTTCTTTGAAGTCTGTTTATTACTTAACTAATACTTATCTTAATTCTTTGAAGTTCGTCTATTACTGAACTAATATTTGTCTTAATTTTTTGATTCGTCTGTTATTTAATTGGTGTTTATTTTAGTATTACGAAGTTCATATATTACTTCATTAATATTATATGAGCTTCGGTTAAGATACAACATTTATTTTATAACATTTATTTTATAACATTTATTTTATAGTATTTTTTCCCTTAAAAGAATAAATCAAAAGTTTAATCTCCTACTAAATGAGTTAGTTCGGCGCCTCAATAAGTTGTTACACATATGTTGTAGATTAATGTACCTTTTGAGTAGCTAGTAGTACACTACTTATTTGATTAATAAATGGTAAAATCGTGTGAATGTATGTTAACGGGGGACACACAATTTATGAGAAAGTGATATTATACATTGAGTATGACTAACTAAAAGACAAGTTAAAATAAATCCATGACAGTTATCTAGTTCCTAATTGCTTCAATATAGAACTTATGTTATAGCTACGCGGATACAATAATTCTCCCAATATGGGAAACTTTGTCTAAATGAATTCTATAAGCCAAACTAAACATCATTATCGTCTTAAATTTGGAGGTTCATTGTCACATCGACCGTTAAAATTGGATTTAAAAATATAAATGTTTTCTTTTAAAATTTATAGGATATGGGTTTCCTATCACGTCTCTTCCCATTAATAATATTTGGATTACTTTTAGTTCTAGCTGCTAAATTCAGCCACATATCAGTTTTAATTATTTATACTTGGTTACGTAGATTGCAATTTTGTGACAATCTCCTAAATTATTTAATTAATTAGTTAGTTAGGACTAAACAAGACCTAGATGACTAAGACTGAGAGCAACTCTCTATTTAAGGAAGAATTAGATGAAACCAAAATTTTTATATAATCACTATCCATTTTCATTTCTATATATAATTAACTGATAAAATTCCAAATGAATTACGATTTAGGATAGAGTTTTATATTGACTGACAAGTAAATATAGTTCTTTCTTAAAGAATGATAACGTTGATATAATAATGAAAGAAAAGAATTTGAAAAAAAAAAGAAGATCAAAGTAACAGATTTGAACCTTTCACTGATTAATACTAACCATTAACATTCATCTATTTAAAAAAAGAATAAACCTCTATCACAACATACTATTATAATTATGACAATTATTTTATTAAATTTTATGATTTTTAATAAATTTTAATATTGAATATTATTCGAATTGATTCATACTTTTAAATAAGAGTCAACTTTAACCTGTAAAAATTTTAAGAAATAAAATATAGAAGAGAAACGGATAGCTTTCATCATATTTGTAATATTTAATTGAACAACATTAATCAAATTTAAGCTAAATTAGAGAGTAAAATCGGCCTTGTATATATGGTCATGACCCACATTAAATAAAATTCTGAAACGAATTTTTTTAAAAATAATCGGTGTTAGTTAATTGTACTTTAAAATAAATAATGATCAAATAAGCTAACACTAACTAATTGTTTATTTGTACATGAAAAGGAAAAAAAAGAATTGGACAGATGTTTCATTATTAGCATAAGCTAAACTTATGCTAATGGTTAATGTTTGCATCGTGCAATCTTCATTTCGCATACCTTCTATCGCTGAGCATCAGCAGGAAAAGCCAACACTATTTGATCACTGTGTATGATTTTTTTAGAGGAAAAGAATTTATTGCAGTCATTTTAGAAAATCAGTAAAATATTAATCATTTTTTTTTCAAAAATATTTTTATTTAATTTTTAAAATATTAATTTTAATTCTCATAATTTCTATATCTAATATTATATATTTACTTTTTCATCTTAATTCTCGTACTTTTCTTTTCCATGTCATATGTATTTACTTTTTTTATTTTATTAATTTTTTTAATAAATTAATAAAGTAAGAGAAAAGATATATTAAGAAATTATATTAGTATTTATATAAAATTTAAAATATTAATTATAGTTTTTAATCGTTGTGCATAATGTTAGAATATCGTATAATTTGAAATGGAGCATAGTAATATCGAGGAGTTTTATTTACATATCAATTTTTGTTGGTAAGGGTCAACTTTTAGCCTATCTTTTAACGTCAAATTTGTACGTAAGATCTCTGATTTTCTTATAACTTCAAGATTTGTCGATCAACATATTTGCTCCTGTTTGGAATTAGAAGCCATGGATAAATTAGACGAGCTTCTTCTCTAAACTATTTATTTTCTTTATAAATTTTTATTAATTTAAATATGTTATATTTTTATATTTTTCAGGTTAATTTGCATTTACATTAAAATTCATTGAATTTTTCCACCGTGCATTGATTTCTATATTTTATTTATTATTTGCTTACTGACTCGTCAATATTTTTCTAATATTTTACAAATATACTTATTTCTTTGGTCTTTATACAAAACAACTTACTTGTTTGAAAAATGTTACTCTGATGATTTTTATTGATCTTTCTTAATTTTCAAAAACATTACACTAAGATATTTGGTAAAGGATATAAAATTAATGTACCAGAAATAAAATATTAAATATTGCAAAAACACATGAATAAAAATTAAATTATGTTAAAGAATATTTAGTAAGTATTTTATACAACACCTCTTCGTATTATATAATGGATCACATTACAATTTCAAAAAGTTTATAAAATAGAATTTTCAAAAATTTAGATTTGTTAAACAAATTAACTCTAGTTAGTAAAATAAAAAAAGACAACACGTGGAATTTGTATAGGATTTAGTCTTTATCCCCAAAATTACATTAATCTTCTTAGTAATCATTAAAGTTTTATTATCTTTATTAAAATATAATTATTATTTAATTTCAGTTATTTTTTATTATATAAATATTCTTTAACCCAATCTCTTTAAATTACATAAGTATTTTTTGTCTTCCATCTCTTTAAATTTTACAAGTATTCTTTAAACACATCTCTTCATACTAATATTTATTATAAAGATATAAAATTTACAAAAAAAAATAAAAATTGTCTAACTAAATCAACTTGCGATATACAATTAAGAGTATTAAGATTGTTATACTAAAAAAAATTTGAGTTTTTAAACTGCGAACATTTGACTTATTCACAAAACATGTTAAACTCATTTAATAAAGTGATACTACATTTGATGATTCATTGATCTATCACTTTATATACTCAAACTTTATCTTATACATATAATATAAAACATTTATTATTAAAATTAAAGATCATAATTTATATTTAAACTAATTTAACTTATCAAAATATTAATATAATTTATTCTAAATAATGAGAATCACAATCATAATTAATAAATAGTTATATCTAAATAAATTATTATTTTCCCTGTACCATTATAATTATAGTCATCATATAAAAAAACTAAAAAATAGATAAAATAAATAACAATTTTATAAAATTAATCTTATGATTTTCATGAGAATTAATTTCTTTTATTGAAAATAATGTAATATTAAGGATATAAATGGAAAAGAGTAATTTACATTGAAAAGCTAAAAAAAAAAAAACAAATTTTCACATGTTATCATCTCTAGTCCCTAACCTTTTATTTGCTCTTAGTTATTGAACTTTTATCTCTTTTAGCTATTGATTTTTATCATCTAACTCTTATTAAAAATGTTCTGTAAGATGATACATCCGTACTTTAAATGTACGTTGTCTTGTGTCATTTAAGTTTACTTATAAATTATTTAAATATTTTTAATTATTCTACTTTCATTTATTTTTTTATTTATTTTAATTTATTTTAATTTTTAATTCTTTACTTTTAACACTTTTTACTTTTTAATTCATATCTAATCCGTTCATATATTTAGAAAATATTCTAGAAGATGTTGCAGCATAATATAGATTATTATGAATTTATGAGGGCATTTTGCATAACTAAGGAAGGTGTGTGGAGGCAACAGTTTCAAGATTGAAATCAACAAACTTTGTCTCACATTCCAACGTTACTTTGGAAGTTATTATTTCTGTTTTGACATATTCAAGGAGTTTTTATTTTATTTTTATTTTTTTTATCACTTATAGACCGTTTATTAGAGTTGACAATTGTCATCTTAGATTAGAATAAAATATGACAGGGTAGAATTCCAAATGATAAATATTTTTCTTATATAATTATAAAAATAATTCATTTATTTATTATTATTTAATATTAATATGACATAAATAAGTTTTTATACCAGAGAAATAAGAGATAAATTCCATAATTTTTATATTATTGTTATATTAATTTTCATATTATATATAATTATTATTATTAAATCATACTTAAATGTATGAAAATATTAGATTTAAATAAAAAATAAAATAAGGTGAAAAGTATTAGAAGTTAATGCAAATAGACAAATAAAACTTAGATATTAAAGATAAAAATCAATAAAAACCCATGACAAAAATATTTAAATAAATTATAAATAAAATTAAACGAATATGTGGTGAGATAAATAATATCATGGTTTATCACATAAATATTTTTTAATATAATTAGATGACAAGAATAAAAATAAAAATATAAAACTAAAAGAAAAAATAATAAAAATACAAAATCGAAAATATATTCAATCCATTTTAAAAAGTATAAAAATGAAAGAAGCAAAAACTTCACAGTCAATTATTTAAAGTTTTCAACCCACGTTAAGAGTATTCACATTCATTTGACCATGTCAGGTCAGGTCCACTAGGTGGAATCCTCCTTTACGAGTTATGCCACTTTCATTGTTGTCTGGTCTCTCGTCACGAGGCTATTAATTATTAAAAGCATTATATTTTTTTCAAGGTTAATAAAACATTGTAGGATGAATTTATTAAATTAAGCTGACAAATTATTTCTATACAAAGTCAAATTTAACTTTAATTTATTAAGCTAAGAAACTTCTATATTTGCTTTGAATAATATTTTTTATTTGTAATATTACTTCTATAATAATAGAAACTCTTGTTGATAATATAAATTGAACTTATAAATGAATATAATTTTCATAAATATTACTGTGTTAAAATTTTAAAATTAAATAAATATATTAAATTAAATTTTTTAAATTAAACTCACTCCAAAATCAACGTTATCATACAGGTGAAATTGCAAACGTGTAAATAACAAATTATAAAAAAGTTCTAACATATACTGATTGCGAAGTCCAAAATATTAATAAAATAACATCATCTAAAAAAATCCCTTTTAATAAAAGTTGCAACCTTTATTTTTTATTTTTTTTACTTTCTGGCAATTCCAAGAGGCTCATTCGCTCATGCCATCAGGATTCCTAGACTCATGCATTCTCCATTGTCACTTTTTAAAGAAACGAAAAGGGAAAATAAATAAATATATATATTATTTATGGGCACACAAAATTTTTTAACAATATAATATAATAATATAAAAAATAAATAATATTATAATATCTGTGGTGGAAGGAAAAAGAAGGACGGCAGTACATGATGATATTTTTGGATGGTGCCGTATGCCCAAGCGTGTCTCCCGCCAGGGATCCAAGGCACCACGTGTCACCATTTCAGCGTCCATCACTTTCCACCGTCCGATCTGATCTGACGGATTCAAACAAATCCTTTTTTATTCCTCTGATCCTGATCCATCTAACGCGGCGAGGAGGCGGAGCATGCCGACAAATGTCTCCGCAATAATCATCACGCTAACGCCGTCACCAAACCTCACCTCTCCGTTAAAGAACCCAAACGGACAAACAAAAGGCGTTTGGAGTGAAACGCCGCCTCTTCGTGTGGCGTCCACGTGTCATCTTGTGATAGTTTCGATTTGGCCCCTCAATTCGCAATTATTAATGTTGATGGTGGGGCCCGCCACCACGCTCTTGTATCGCGGCTGGGGCGGCGCGGCGCTTTATAGAGAGGTGCAGCATACTCCATGCTAGTGCATGAATGAACACAGTGCAGTCAACATAACCTCGTTGACTGTGCCCAAATGTTTTCACAAAACGGATGGTTTTTCATTCTTCCACCGCCACCCACGTGTGCCGAGAGTTCAAATACGCGCGCTTCTTTTACTCACTCTCTGCGTGTTCACCACTTTTTTCTTACACGTGTAACCGCTTTTTTCTCAACAGGGTAACTTACTTACCTTATAATTACTAGTATTAAGTAACATTTTTTTAGTCTAAATAAGAGTTTTAATTGTTTTATTTTTTAACTGATGCTAGATTTAAGTAGGATAATAGCATATTTAGATTATTAAACAATTCAACTAATCTCTTAAACGCCTTAAAATTTGTCTGACGACCAGTATTTACTGAGAACATGAAACTTATTTCTAAATCCTTAAATCTTAATTAATTATTTATAACCAATTTATGTTAACAAGAAATAATGCAAATGTAAACTATGGAGACGGCATGGGACCTTAACATCAAGTAGTCTTAACATCTCCAATGATAAAATCTCAATTGAATTAGTAATCATATTCTAGTGAGATTCTTATTAAAATATAGGATTTAAGAACTCACATAATTTATTCTTTGAGTAAACAATTTACTCCTATTTATCTAAATCAAATCAAATTCTTGTTTAAAAAATACACTCCACTTTATTTATACTATTTTTTATACGCTAAATCTAAATCTAAATTTTATTTTTATATATTTTTTGAACTAAAATATAATGATTTAAGATAAATTTATTTCAAAATATATAAATAGATTAAAATTTAAAAGAGTAAATTACACTGCACTATCTTATGATTTTCTTTAAATAAGAATAAACTATAAATTTATTTAAATATTACACTCATCTGATTTATATTGTCTTTACCTTTTTTTATGATTAGGAATATGAAATTATAATAATAATTAAAAACAAAATTTAAAAATATAAATCTAAGAATCTAACTAAAATTTAATTAATTCTTAATTTTATAAATTATTTAAATTAAAATGTATTTAATAAATTTATACATGGTTTATTTTAAAACATACGAGCAAATTTCCCGATTCTCTTAAATTTTAATATATTTAAATCGTCTTAAATAAATTTTATATTAATTTATTATATTTAAATTTAAATAATATGCAATATTTTTGAATAAATTGGATTTAATTTAAATTTTTAATCTTAACTTTATTTATGGTAATTATTATAGTTTAATTTTTAAAATTGGGGCCGTGAATGGTGAAGCCATCGCCTTATGCCTCGTATAATTTTTACAATATGAGATTTTAGATTTATGTTAAATAAATTTAAAAATTTAGATGAAGATGAATAAAAAAATATTATTAATCTCAAAACTTGTTTAAAATTTAATAAACATTCTTTGATAGTTTTAGACAATTATTTTCATAACTAAAAATATTAAAAGAAGTATTAAAAGAAAACACTAGTAATATAAGACATTAAATTGTATATATGGATTATATTCTTTTTCTAAAAATGTATATTACATACGGAACATTACAGACAATATCTTTAACGATTGTTCTTCCTCAAGAAAAAAATTTTCAAAATTAAAATTACTTAAATTCAGTTTAAAATTAAAAATATTATATGACAGATGGAATGAATTAACTAACTTACATATTAAGTGAGAAATATTAAACTAAATAGATTATAAACTAATAAATGATTTTGCAACCTAAAAAACTAAAAATTGATGATTAATATTGTATTAAAATGTTTTTAAATATATTATCTTAAGTTCTGTTAGAAGAAAGTTTTGACCGAGTCCAAATTTCATACACCTGACGCTGAAATTCGTTAAATCAAACTCTGTACCAGTGAAGTTTTATTTATTTTTTGATTTTGTCAACATTAGGATTAGATATAAAATCTTATTTATTTTTAGTGATTCATGGATATATTAAAATAGCAAAGTACGAAGACACAATTATATTAAATTTTTTCAATTTAAAATATATGAATTCTTATAAAGTACGATATATTGTCTTCCTTTTTTATTATTTTTGTTTATTTTTTCTTTCGATGGAAATAGAAAGAGTATAGTGAGGTGGCATACGGGGATAGGCAAGCAGCATAGAAGCGAAGAGGTTCGTGTTAGGGAAGCCACGTCGAGTGCGCAGCAATCGCCTATGAGGAGCGTAGCATTAAACACGCACGCACACCGCGTGTTTTCTCTCTCCCTCTCTTCCTATAAAAACCACTCCAACTCCCATTCTTCCCATCAGACATTGTCTCAATCTCACACAACTCCTCTTCTCTCTCACTCCCAAACATCATCATCCAATGGCTCCCAGAGACCGTGCCATCACACTCGCTGGGCCCGCCCCAAGCCAAACCCAAGCCCACAAAGAGATCCGTTACCGCGGCGTCAGGAAACGCCCCTGGGGACGCTACGCAGCCGAGATCCGCGACCCGGGCAAAAAAACACGCGTCTGGCTCGGCACCTTCGACACCGCCGAGGAAGCCGCACGCGCTTACGACGCCGCGGCGCGTGAGTTCCGCGGTGCGAAGGCTAAAACCAATTTCCCAACCTCTTCCGAACTCATTAGCACCAGCAGCAACAATAACATCAACAACAATCTCACACGCAGCCCTAGCCAGAGCAGCACCGTCGACTCCTCCTCTCCGCCGCCACCACCTCCACCGCCGCTTGAACTCACTCTCACACCTCTCGCCATGAACGCCGTACCGTTCCCGTTGGCACGTCCTGTTCTATTCTTCGATGCGTTCGCCCGTGCGGACAACATGATGACCATCCCCCGCCGCGACACCTGCGGCTTCGAACATCCGTCGGCGGCGGATTTTCGCCGGAGTGATTCCGATTCCTCCTCCGTCGTTGACTCTCGCCGTCATGGACTTTTGGATCTCGACCTCAACGTTCCTCCACTGCCGGAGGTTGCGTGATTAGACGTTGATCTGTTCTTTTTTTGGAAAATTTTTTTAGTAGTTTTTGAAAGCGTTTGTGTGGCTGTAGCACACATTTTACGAAATTACCCTTGATGGAACAAAGTGAGTAGTGGTGGTTCTGACACAAGCTTGGATTTATTGACCAACATTTCTGGTGGTGAAGATAATTTTAGTTAACTGGAGACTTATGTAAATATGTTATAACCGAAAGAAAGCAAAAGAGCTCTTGCTTTTCAGTTTTTTGCAGCTGAGAACTTATTCAGAGTATCTCTTGGTTGTTTCTCCAATTTCTCAGAAATTAAATATATATAAATATTTTCATTTTTACTGTTATTATTATTTAAGCTTCTGACATATGATATGATGGTATCCAATTTCCAATGTTATCCATTGTGGGTTTTGCTGTATGTTTGTGCACTCTCCGGGTTAATCAAACTGGTAAAGATTTGATAAGAGTGTTTTTTTTTTTTTTGTCCAATGTGCCGGTTTTGAATTTTTCCCTTGTACCTTTTGGATTTGGTTGGTTGAGATCTGACAGACATGTCACCGGCATTGTTGCGCGTGTTTGTCGTGCTCGCGCAAATACTCTATTGGATTGTATTTTTAAACATTCGGCTGCGTGCTGTTGTTAATTGATATGTTAGTTAAGTATTAGCCTTATGTAAAATTCTTTACCATAAAAACTCGAATAGAAAATTGATATTGCTTCGTGGTGTCGCTGTTGGTCTCGCTTTGTATGAATTTTTTAAACGAAGAAAAACTTGAATCTGTGAGACTTAAGTCAGGTTTAAGTTGATTTTGGTGAAAGAAAAATTGGTTATGTTGCAGTTGGTAATTATGATTAAATAGGAAAATATTTTAAAGTTACAGTAGAATTTTAATCTGTAATCCGTGTAAGATTGTTCAAACGATGAATCAGATTCGATTTTTTAAAGAAAGAAAAAAAAAAAGGGGGCTTTTTCAGGTTCATGATGAATAGCGTGGGGTATTTGATCTAAAGGGTGCAGATCAAGGGTGTTCTCGTGATTCGTGTATTGGCTTATCCCGTTGCGGCGCAAATCTCAATGGTTTTTGTTTTTTTATTATTTTCAATCCTATGGCTATGGCTATATCTGAGTGTGGGTCCATGCAGAGACTGGTTCTATGGTTACTTAACTTGTAATAGTGTGTGTGCAGCGTAGCGTGGTGTGTATTTTATTTATTTAATTAATTTTTGGTGATAATTAAAAAAATGTGGAATGAAATAATTAATAATAAATGGAGCACAGGCGGCACCGACGGCGAAAACGGTGAATAGAAAGAAAGTGAGGCCCAGTGGAGCATTGTGTGTTGACTATGTGGCTGTCGGAGTTCATGTTGTCTTCACGTGATGTTTCTGCGTCCCCTCCCATCTTTCCTGTGTCTCCACCTTTTCCCACTCTTTCTTTCTTTCTTTCTTCTGCGCCCCTTCCAAGTGTGTGATGCCTCATTTTTCAACTTTTTTTTATTAAAATTATTATTATCAAACTTTTCTCTCATTGGACCAATAATAATGTAAGCACAACGTAATTCCAAGGCACAATCAATCACTTTCTCTTTTGCATAAACCAATTGAAATTGACTCTCCACATAAATTACTCCCCGTGCATCCATTTCTGCTATAATATCGTGCTTTAATATTTAATTATCATTAATATTAGTTACAAATTACTAGATTATATAATTATTTACTATTATAAATTGTTGAGTTACATTAATAAATGATAGGATTTTGATGAATTTTTTTTTAACAAAAGTAATATTTTTACCATCAATTTTCCAAATAGTTTCATAATCTCATCATAATATTCCTTGAAAATTTTGTTTGTGCGTAAACGATAAAATATGCTTCCATAATGAAAGCGATAGAATGATTTGCTGTTAAAATGTTATTGGTAACTAGTTAGTTGTCGACAAAAATCGATAAATGAAATTGTCAGAATTTAAAAAATAGTATATGCTATTCAACTGATCAAGTACAGATAACATATGTCGGTAATATATAGCATTCCTTATCTAATTAATCGGCACAAAATATAGGTGCAATGAATGTATAGTTGATATGTATTTTCAGATACACTTATTTTAGTAAATATACATATTTAGTAGGTTGTGATTATCAAGTACCAGCTTCTTCTATTTTTAAAAAGATTTATCGTAATTTTCAAAAAAAAAATTCTACATTCGGTTGGGTTTCATTAATTATTTATAGTTTTTTTTTCTTTCTTTTGTTGAGAAATGGCAACACAGTTTTATATTAGCCTACCAGGCTAATATATATTTTTGTAATTTAATAGTTGTAAGATTTTTTTTTAAAAAAATTAGTCTTTGTAATTTAATATTTTTT
Source organism: Hylodesmum podocarpum (assembly GCA_026586105.1). Lineage (NCBI taxonomy): Eukaryota > Viridiplantae > Streptophyta > Magnoliopsida > Fabales > Fabaceae > Hylodesmum > Hylodesmum podocarpum. Next base: position 10,626,043 of record JALJEV010001433.1, read on the forward strand.
ATTTTTAATCTTCGTAAAAATTTTGTTAATTTTTTTTTCCATAATTATCATTTATTTCATTTTTTGTCTCCATGATTATTATTGTTTTAATTTTTAATTATTGTGAATTATTTTCTATAAAGATTAAAAAATATCGTTTAAATGACTAAATATGAAAAACAAATAAATTACAATAAAGAAAAATGAAAAAAGAATTTTATAAAAAGCTAAAAATAAAAATCAATTAAATTATAAATACCAAAAATATAAAAAAAATTATAAAATATATGTTAAACTTGTACAGTGTTTTTTTCATCATACACAAATTCTTGTTGAACACATCTGCTACAACAAATAATCTTTTCTGCATATAGCTATTAAACTTATAATTCCACATTTCTAGATATGTGGTAGAATTTAGATATGTAATGTCAAATAGTTTTATAAATTACACAGAGGGTTCAACAATATAAACCGTGGATATTTTACATTGACTTAATTAGTATAATTTTATGGTCAAAAGAGTATAATATAATCATTTAATTATAAATAATTATATATTTATTAATTTTTACATCAATATTTTAAGTAACATGTAAATTATAGATTATGACTACATCATAATATTACTATTACATAAAATTTAAATTTATTATTTAATTCTCTTAGTATTTCTATTTTTCTTTATCATACTATATTAACTATTACATTATTACACTAGTCTCTTTATCATACAATATCATTTATTACATTATTACATGAGTTTCAAATCCTTTCTTCTAGTATGGATTTGATAAAGTGGAGAATGAGAAAAAACTAATAGATAGAAAACTTGAAATTTTATGCGCACGTTTGGTTTTATATGAAACTGAATATGATAATTTTGTACATATTTAATTTCACATGAAAAATAAATTTTAAACTAACTTAATGTATGTAATTTAGGATATTTTTTACTTTGATTATTTATAGTTGAATTTCATGTGCAACTTATTAAAGAAAAATAATGAAAAAATAACTTTATTTTTTTTAAAAAAAATTAAACTCAATGTATTGTTAATATTTTAAAAAGTTATCTATTTTATTTAAATCTTTGTTACTTTGGTGTATATATGGGATAAAAGACATGCTTTAGTTAAATATCTACTTACCCTCAGAGATAAAACCTCATTATTTAATGAATAACTTGTTGCCTAAATTGTCATCATATCGCTCCCAATTTCTGTAAGCAGTGATGTTGGGAATTCCCACTTCTTAAACTGTGAATTAGCTTCCTCAAATACACACAAAATATTTAATTTTACAATATTAATTATAATTTACCCCAAATGAAGCATATGGCATTTAAAAATTAGAAAAGATAGGTGACCTTTCAAAAAAGAAAATGAGATAAAAGGGATATCAGGAGAATAGTTTGGCATTAATGGAATCCCACGCAGCCATTGACGCCGCCTAAAGCAAGAACAAGTAGTTTATAGAGCAAATCTCAAATTCATTTATTTGCTGATTCGAATCTGTACAGGTTTAAATAAATCTTAAAAAGTGTTCAATACATATAAAAAATACGATATGGAGGATATAAAAGGGGAAAAGCACACAAGTCTAGGTGAGTGAACTGTAATAGGAAAATTACTGAACTAGATTGATGTGATGTATTCAATAATTTAAAATTAAATTATTTTTTTTGGTGAGTGTCTAAATTAAATTAATTGGATTCACTTTGGATGGATTGTTACATTGATTCGATTTATTTAAAATTTGAAGTAAATTAATTCCAGTTAATTTAATTTTTTATATTTCTTTTCCTTAGTTAAACAATCACGTGATCAAATTTTCTATTAAATTTTTAAATTTACATTTTAACTTTAGTCTTTAAATTTCTTTATATAATTTATTTATTTATTTAAAATTTCTTATTGAACTGTATGTTTTTTAAATACTATCAAATTTTAGTCTTAGTTCGAACTAAATTAATAATATTAATTTGAATATAATTAAATTTATGATTAATTAATTCGAATAGAGGATTTTTATTTTAAAATTTGATTAAATTCTTTTAATATTTAAAAATCAATTTTAATTATTTTATTTTATAATATAATTTTATATTATTTATTTTTTTAATATTTTAAGTATAGATTAATAATTTAATACCAAGACTCGTATCTGGTTGTTATGCCTAATAAATCTTATTTTTATCCATAGAAAAGCTATTTATGTTATAAGAAATTATAATTAAATCAATTTGTATAATAAAAGAAATTAGAAATAAAATAAATTTATTTTTTATAAGTTAAGTTAACATATAAACTTTGAAATTTAGAAATGTGAATTTATTTTAATTTTTTTTCAATTTTTTTATTATAAAAATCCTATTAATCCACTTCAGATTGATTTTTTTTTATAAAAAATCTAAATTAAAATAAATTAATAGAAATATAACGGTTTAAATTTTATTTAATATTAATCCAACCCAATCTGATACATGAACAATCCTAATTTCTATTTAAAAATTTAATAAATTCAACTCTATTTAATTTTTTTTCTAAACATGTCCTTAAATTGGTTTAATATTTTGATATAAACATTACCTCTAGTAAATAAATATTGATAAAAACATTTTAAAAATAAAAATAAATTTTACATAAACACAATAAAATTAAAAGCTCTAATTTACGTTTCTTAATTTGTGAAATTATTCTATTACTTACATATAAATTTAGAAAAAGTAATATATATATATATATATTATATAAGAATATAACTAACAAGATATCTTTATAATACTGATTAAAAAATTTTAAATAATAAATTTTTTTTGACAACATAACTTTGTATATTGTAATGTTCTTAATCATTTAATATTGATAATATAATAGCAATAATCATAAATAAATATTAACTAGTATTTTAGAAAATTGATAAAAAAATTAAAATATAATTAAAATGGATAAAATCGTATAATTTAAAATGTTGTATATTTACATATATATTATTTAGAATTTGTTAATGATTTACCTTAAGTGGTGTTGAGAGAAACCCGTAGGTAGGGTGGTATTTATGTTTAGTGGGGCTTGAAAGAAAAAACGCGGAAAGAATTGAAAAAGGAGGCAGAAAGAGGGGTCCATGTGTCAAGGAGCCGCCGCGGCCGCTGTAAGTGTGGGTCCCAAAAGATTCCTGTTTCCCTTCCTTATCTCTCACGCACACTTCAATTTTCATCTCACCCCACCATTTTCTTCCAACAAACTACCCTTTTCTTTTTTTTTTTTTTCATATCTAAGGAATCAACTTTTTTAATCAAATAACATTTATAAACATTTTCATTTCAAAACATGACAATTAAAAAATTATAATATATATATATTAAAATTTATTTATTTTTTTAAAATAAATTATGGTTTTGATATATTTAAAGAAGTAAGTTATTTCTTTTAAAAAATAAAATGATATAAGTCAACAAATTTTATAAATATTAATCAACTTTAGAAAGATTAATTTAACAAATTTATTCTTAGAAGTATTTTAAAAAATCTTAATTTTAATTTAATAACTTATTATTCTAAAACATAAATAATGAAAAAATATTTATACTAATTGTTAGATTTTTTTAGCATATTGGTTCCAACATGTGACTCTTCCTTAAGTCCCTCTTTTCTCACTATCATACTAACTTGTCACTTTACCTATTTTACAAAATTTTAATATCTCCCTTAAGCCACTAATGTATCAGAGATTTTTTTAAAAAAAAGTTTGGCATAATGTGTTAGCTTATTAAGGACCTATTATTTATATTTTTTTAAATAACAAATATGCAAATTTAAATAATTTTTTTTATAAATGATTTTTTTATAACGCCTAAATCTAACCTTATTTTAACCAATTGATTAGATGTTAAATATTCTATTAATGGTCTTATATATTTTTATATCTAAGTATAAATTACCAAACTCAAAAATTATAAGAAATTTATATTTTATGTCATTATTAATAATAATTTTTATAATATGTTCAAATAATTTTAAAATTATTGATATGTCAATTATTAAGAAATTAAAGTTATGGAAAGAAATAAATTTTAATTTGTAAGTTTTCATTCATCAAAAAAAATATAAAGAAAGTAATATCTACTCATCATTAACAATTTGATTATTTCATTATAGTTTTGATAAAATAAATGATTATTCATTATGAAAATATTTATTGATATTCTTTTTTCATTATAATTTCCATACAAATTATTTTCAGCATAAAGAATTTCATATATTTATAAAGACGTTAATACTAAATTTTGTAACTTTTTTTTTATTTAAGAACAAATAATTAAAGATATAGTGTTTTTTTTTTAAAAAAAGTATGTAGATTAAGAAAGTAAAAATTTTTGTTTTTCATGAATTTAAAATAAAAATATATATTTTAGTATAATAAAATTAAAAATTAAAAATTTAATATTAAAATAGAATTATCAATTAAAAATTATTATATTATTATACTTAATTTATATAATTTTTAAATCTTCCAAATTTTTCTTCTAAAATCTGCCACCAAGCATAAGTACAATCCAAATTTTTCATGACTATTTTTTTCTTTTAGAGTAATGAGGGAATGGTTACACATAAAATATGGACATATTTTTTTAACAAAAATTCAAACTATATTTAATAAGAGATTAATTACTTCCGCTAAGCTTAACTAAAGTGTAAAGAGGTGTTAGCCTTTTATTTTTTTATAACTATACCATTGATGTGAAGTACCCAGCAACTCTATCTCAACTATTTTTCATTAGAAAAATTATCTGATTTTTTTTTCAAATGAAATCTCTACTTTAAAGATAAACTCGATAGATTTTTTTCAATATAATGAACCATTATTATATCTAATAAATAAAAAAAGTGTGTTGAGCTTAAATTTGTGGATATTTGGATTAGAACTCATTCATGTTGTTATTTTGGTAAGAGAGGAAGAAGGGCAAATGATTTGGAGACGCGTGTAGTGAATCACGTGGGAAGGATGTGACGAGTGCATTGGTGACGTGTGGGACGAGGACGCAGAGAAAATGAAGGCACGTGGTGTCGGATAACATAATCCTTTTTTTTTATTTTTTATTATTAGCTAAAAAAGAGGTTGTTAGGGTTTGGACGGCTATTATATTTGTGTTTGTGTGACCACAATCTTAGATGCTCAACCTCAAAAGTGTTTTGGTCTGTCAGGTGACTCCAAACCCCAAGTTAAGCACAACATAACCCAATAATTCTTCCTCCCCCACCGGACCCACCATCCTCATCGATTAACAATTAATGTTCCTATGCATCTATACTTGTTTTTCTCTAGTGTTGATTTATTGAATAATTTAAATATTTATTATGGAATTTTTTGTTATTTTCAGTTACTTTTATAATTCATAATTATTAGTTAATGAATTCGAAAAATATTTTACTTATTTATATCTAGTCTAAATTTTTATTTGAATGGGTTCGTATCAAAAATTCAAAATGATGATATGGCCAAATTTTAAAAATTAATTCTTAATTTGTATATATAAATTAAATTGTTTTGATAGGTCTTATAACTGTCGTCGGTAATAAAGGAGGATGATATCTGTAATGATCATCTAATATTTAAGTTAGTAAGTGAAAAGCGTAAAGAAAACAAAAATAAGATAATAATGAATAAGTTAAGAAGTATTTTTTGAAGGGACGTGAATTATTTACAATTTGTCTCATTATTAACCAACTAGGAGCGTGTTGCGTTATTGGAGGCTCATTACTTTAACTAGTCTCCATATTCTTTGAATGAATCTCTTTACGCCGGTCTTAATGTACTCTAAACGAGAGACGTACGTGTTTAGGTCTAGAGGACCAACCTGAGTGATAATAATTTCATAGAAGGGTTGATTGTTTATGCAGGTTCTAGACGTATATTGATTCTTACATAGTGACAAGTTAACATATGCCGACCTCAAATCATGTTAAAGTTGAAATTCTTAAATGATAATGTAAAAGATTTATAACATCAACTTAATACAGTATAGATAGAATCTTTTATTCTATGATTAAATTATACAACAATATTTTTGTTGGTAATAAAATTGTTTCAAGAGGTTTATAGTAATTATAAAAATTGCATATTTTATATATTTTGATGAATACATATTTTGGATTCATATAAGAAGAAAAAGTGTCCAAATTTTATTTATTAATTTGTATACACGAGGCTTAAAAAGATCGAGCACAAATTTATGTAGGAATGTTTGAATTGATATCCAACGGAGGAAGAAGAAATAGAAGCTGAAGCGGGTAGTCAAATTCAAACCTGGAAAAAAAAAAAGCTGAGGAACACAAAAGCTTGGGAAGGGACCAAGATGGATGCTATGCTATCACTTTCACAAGTTTGTTCATTTTCTATGGAACAAGCTTTTTTGTAAAGCTATGATAAAATTTTGAATTGCACTGGGCAGAATTTATAGCAGGGATGTATGATCATAAGTAATGTGAATAGTAGAAGAAATAAGCAACATTTATCTTCGAATAACTAATAACCTAGAATACTAATCAACATTTATCTTCTAACGGATATTAAAAGACACACGAAATTGCTCTTCTTTTTTTTAGTATTTTTATAAACCCGAGTTTTTTCACCATTACCGACTAAAAAAGTGTGTAATAATTAAGCAGGGTTATTTAATGACTTAAGTAATACACCATGGAACACGGGATGCCGTTATATAAATCTTGTGGTTTTTTTATAACGTATATAATTGAAAAAAAGTGAGAAACTGGAATATACTCAAAAGGAAAAAAATTATATAAGAGCAAGCGTGGCTGCGATAAAGCATAGACAAAGGGAATAACAAAAGGAATACGGATTCCGTGGGCGGCATTCTTCATTATTGTTTTTATAAATAAATATTTCTGCAGTTAAAAACGTGCTTAGATGTTTAGTTTCTACCTGATTGCTTAACAAAAAGAAATTATACTATAACACATGTTGAAATTGTGTTTACCGAATCTGGTAGACATGTAAGCGTAGTAAAGTTGGTCAAATTTAATTGTACAGTTACATGGTAAGTTTTATGTGTTTTCCTCGTCGAGACGAAAAGCATATTTGGAAAAGATATTCTAATGATTAAGTTAATGTTTAGATAAACTCATATAATCATTGTAAAATGTAAGGTTGTGTAAGATGTGTGAATAGATATTCTTTAAGACAAAAGCACATGTGATTTTACCTATGCGTTAATCTGACGGAGTAGATATAGTCTTGTGTTAGTCTCTAAGTATGTTGAAATGACTAAAGATTTATCCTAATCATCTGATATTATAATAGCGTGTAACAACGATAAAGAGACGCTGATTTGTAGTTACATGTCATGATTCAAATGGTTAAATTAGAGACATAAGTGATCCTTACATGATTAACCTGGTAAAATAAATAATAATATAATATATTTTTTTATTAAGTGGTTGATAGATTAAATTTATGTAATTTAAATATAAAATAAGTTATATCTATGTATTAATATTTTATGTTATTTTATATTTTTAATTTAAAAATAATTTTAAAAAAATAAACAAATTTCAGAGAATAATAGAAAAAAACTAGAAGAATTCGTGTAAATGGATTATTATTGCCTTGTCCGATCTTTAGTTTTCATCTCACAAATATCATTTTATCATTCCTTTTGCATTTTAAAGAAGAGAAAACTAGTTATAAATTATGAGTGTGAGATTTTTTATATATTTATCCGTTTACAACTTATTATTATAGGTTTGATTATTTTAATAATAATTATTATAAAATTTTTATTAAATTTAATTTATAATTGATTGATGATATAAAATAATTTTATAATATCAATATATAATCATTATTAAACTCGTTAAAAAATCTATTCTATAATATAAAAAAGTGTTCAAGGTGAGATTTGTCAAATGCGGAAAGAAAGTTTCGCTATTATTTAAGTTTTAGGTGATAGAACTAAACAACACTTAATATCGTTTTTAAAAATTAAAATTACAACAAGACAACAAAATTCTCTTTCCAATTATTCAAAAAAAATAAAAATTAATGGTTTATGTATCCGGTGATAATTGACACTGCATGAATAATGTTTAATCTGATCTGACCTATCACCTTATTTAATTTAATTATTCTATATTTTTGGAAACCTACGTAACCACAAACTTTATTATATTCTAGTTTTCATTCAAATTTAGTTCCTGTTCGTCTTTGAATTTATAATATTTGTAATTTTAGTACTATATAATAATTTCCTATAACTTAATATTTGACTGTTACTCCAATCGTTAATTAACATATTTTATTTATGAAAAAGGAGAGAAATCCGAACCATGATGCAACAAACATTTGCTTAGAAATTTATTATATTATGAATTTGGTTGTAAATAATTTACAATCGGTTCCATGAGAGAAAATATTTTAAAGTTAAGATGTATTTAATGTATATTTTGAATTAAAGTGTCACTGAAGAGATGTCTTTAGGATGACATGGTGATACTTGATTAAAAGTATTGTTGTAAATAAAGACATCTTAATTGTAAATGCATATTTAGTGATTGAATTACGTATCTTATTGTGATAATGTATTTAAATGATTTGGTCAAAAATCATTCCATGCATTTATCATGTAACACAATAATAAGAAACAATGAGTGCTTTTTTCCGAGCATCAACACTGATCTTGAAAGCGTCTCAGAACAAGTTGTGTTTTCTGTCACTATGTCATGTGATAAACAAGTCCTGCGATTGGACGCGTTCTATCCATCTATTTACCATCTTCCTTGAAAAAGTCTCTTTTCATGTTTGTCGCTCCCTCTATTCCTCCCAGTTATCCGGAGTTATGGTCTCCCTCCCTTACTTACTTTTCGTCAGTTATATCCCCTTTTTCTCTTCCTTGTAGTTTAGTTTCAAGTGTGATTCCGGTCGATGGTATTTGTCTCTTATTCTGTGTTTGATTTTCATTATAAGATTTTCTGAAAATCAATTTCACATTTGATTATAGGAACATTTATTACATTTTCAAAGTTTCTAATTCTTCTCATTTTAGCAAGGTATGTATTATTTATAATATATTTAATTATTGTATTCAAATTATAGATTAATAAAAATTATATTAGTAGGAGATTGATTGATTATGTTAGTTTAACAAATTTATTAGATTAGTAAAATTTATAAGTTGTTAGAAATTTAAAATTTGAAGTATATGTTTACAGAATAACAAGTAGTTTGGAAAATATATAAAATTTTAGGTTTATAATCTAGAATAGAATAAAGATAATGTCTTACCAAAAATGTTGAATCACAAATAAACTATCATATATCATTTAAGTTGAGTTAGTCTCTTTACGAGATTTCATATTCTATGATTTTATGTTCACAGTGACGTCATCTTGCTTTTGGTACTCCAGGAAAAATTTAAATGTATATTTTGTATGAAAAAATAACAATAATAAATAATATTGATACCTAATTAATTTGAGTTAGATTAAGTAAAAATATTGAATATAATAAAATTTGTTGGTCGGTATAATTTAAAAATTTTAAGTATATTTATAGAATATAAATTAGTTTAGAAAATTTGAAAATTGAATAATTTGTATAAAAAATGATAATAAAAAATATTTGTTGGTACGTAACATGATTTATGTTATAAATAATAAAAATAAATTATTTATTGTAAATTAAAAAAATTATTTAGAACGTAATATTAATAATTTTTTAATTTAAACAAATCCATAAAGTGAAAGAGAATAAATTAAGTTATAAATTAAATCAATTAATTTATAATTATTTTTGTATTAATTCTTCTTAAAATTACTTTTTGATTTATGTAAGTTAACTTTAATTCATAAAATAATTATTTTATTTTTCTTCAAAGCGTTTATGAGCGAATTTATTTAAATAGGTATTAACTAATCATAATAATTATGACATATTATTTAATTCAGTATAATTAATTATATTTTATTTTTCCTAGTTATAACCATAAAGTATTATCGATTTTCTTATGGTTAGTCTTTATTGAATAATTTGGTTTGCTATATTTATTATAATTTATTCTCTTAATAATAATTTTTCAAATTTACATTTCTCCACAAAAATTATTAGAAATTGACGTAGACACATATAAGAAAAATCGCTCACCTAAAAGAGTTATTAGAAGTTCCAAGTTATTTTAGTTTAGGCCTTTACAATTACATTTCAATTATAAAAAATTAAATCCTAAACTAAGGTAATTTGGAGCCTCTAATAATTCTTCTGTATGAGTGATTTTTTTTAGCAAGAAATATAAGTGTGATTATGATACTTAACATAAAAATAAACAAGTGACATAAATAGAAACAGAAATTAAAATAAACTGAATTAATTTTTTACAGCATTTTGAAAATGAATAAAGTTTTAAAATGACTTAAATTTTTTAAAATTTATAAATATCTTATCCAAACTCAAGGGTTTTATGAATTATGGTATAAGTTCACTCACATAAATTATTATTTATTTGTACCTAGTTGGTTTGATCATGTCTCATGGATGCATTTTCTCCGGTCTCATTTTCAATAAAGACATTGTTTAAGGATATAAGTTCAATTCCAAGAATACCACCTTATTATTAACATATTAATTTTTTTTAATACTTTTATTTATATTAGCATTTGTGAGAGCAGGAACAGCAACACGTGTCTCTTTCAACAGGTAGTTTCCATTGACAGTGCAGTGCCATTTGCTATTTTTGTATGACTCCCCATCTACCGCTTCAACAAAGTGACATCAAAACCAACACAAACCAAAGCAGAAAGAAGATGGGAAGAATCTTTGCGGTGGAGCTTGAGGGAAGGTCTTATAGATGCAAGTTCTGCAGAACTCACTTGGCCCCTGCAGAGGATCTGATCTCCAGGGTAGTTATTTAATTATTACTTTGTTCTAGCAACTGTTTGTTAAGCATACACTTAGGCCATAGGACATTGGTTTTTAATTTTGTAGACATTTTAATGTGTTGGAATATGGAACATTTTCTCTGATGTAATATATGGTTGGTGAAATTTAAGAACTATCTGGTTAAAGATACAACATGGTCTATGTGCCACGATTGGTTAAGAAATTAAGGTTTGATGTTTTCATTGTTTTAAGCTATGTATTTTCTTGATTGTTGTTGTTTATACGTTCCTAGTTGGAGGTTGTAGTCTTTAGTGCTAGACCACTGATGCCACATTGAACAGTTAACAGTAGATACTCTACCGATTAAACCTTTCTGTTCACAATTTCAAGAAGATTAATTATGAACCTAATGTTAGTACAAACCTTGACTAGAGCTAGATTAAAGGATCTAAATTGAGCTAGATAATTGTTAATCTGACAAATCCTTTATGAGGTGTTGGTAGTTTTGTTGGTTGAATTAGAGAGCAGATGCAATTTTGAAACCAATCAATGTCAACAATGTATTTTTAGCTGTTGTGGTGATTGGAATTTTTTCTATCCTCAACATACCTTATCATTGTGTTTCTTACTCTGTCTGGTTGCAAAGTGTGTACTCTTTCAGAAGTCAGGGTTCGTAGTACCTCTACCATATTTTTGGATCTCAGTTACCCTTTACAAGAACTCTTTGTTGTTCTCTTTCTCCCACGTTAGCATTCCCATTTACACCCCTACTACATCCTATTCTTGTTTTTTTAGCATAAAAAAATAGGATGTCAAACTTATACATCTGATTACAGAAGAGTCTAAGGATAGAATCTTGAGTCTTGACGACCTTGGATATGGAACAAATCATGTTAAGAGGAGAATATTCACCTTGGATGCGCTCGAGATCTCTGATGAAGTTTAGTCCCAACATCTGGTGGTGTATACTTGGTACTAATACCATGATCAACAAAAAAAAATCTGATAAAAAAGAAAGGCTTACAGAAAGCCTTTGGATTAAGTGGGGATAGACTACTTTCCTATTCTAATTGTCAAAGAATTTTCTATGGATATAGTTGCAAATTAGCTTATGCATAAATTAATCTATAGAAGTTCTCCTATGTTTGTTTCTCTTGAAGCTTACATGTAAATTATGTATAAGCTAATTTTAGCTATGGAGAAATGTATTTCATTTTCTTCTATAAGTGTCTGTGGAGAAGTTTATTCAAACAAACGCTTCATATATTACTTCTAAAAGTGTGCATAATGTCTGTACAATTGATTTTGCTTGGTTTTGGCAATACAATACTCCAAATTCTCCAACTGCTCTGCTAGACTGTTAAATCAGCTATCATATTAATCTTCTCTTAACCTTGTTTCAGGACTTCCATTGCCGAAGGGGAAAAGCATACCTATTCAATAATGCGTGAGTACACTTCTGTTTTTTATTGGACAATCCATCAGTGGCTAAGAAATTAAAACTCATTATACTTTTGTATCGTGAATGATAATTATTGATAAAATGACATGCCCAAGGCTCATGTTTTTTTAATGTATTCATAGTTTCATATTGCTAGATGTGAAAATTGCAACTAACATATTTTGACACTACCAAAAATCCAGAAGATATGATGATCATATTCTGCAAAAGTCAAACCTCTACGAAAATTTATTCTCTAATACACCAAGGGCACTAAATTGTTCTTATTATCTTCTCCTTTTTTCTAAAATTAACCCTTCATCCTTTCACAATATTAACTGAATTTAAGTGGAATGTATTCACATCTATGAATAGCAATTTAATATTGTGATAGAAACTAAAAATATTGAGTTAAGAAATAGACAGAGTAACACAAATTGTGCATACATTGGGTTTTAGTTCCTATTTTTTCCAGCATAATTGCTTCTTTTAGGTCAACTTTTGCAACCAAATTTTGGCCCATTTCCCCTTTCCTCTTATGAGCAACATAAACGTATGCTATTGGAAATGAAATCCCCATGTGTTACTCAAATAGACTTCAGTGCAAAGAACATGCCTAAAGGAAACTAAGCTGTTTGAAAATGACTGCATTTTGAGTAACAAAACTTCTACCATAATATCCACACGTCAATGAATTTGGCATCCAAAAATGAAAAGAAACAAATCATCAACGTGTTGCACTTTGGTATCTGATCCTATTTTATATGGCTGCGGTTTGAGATCACATTTATAAACGTACTTATTAAGTAAATAAAAGTCAGGGAATTGTTTGCTTTATCACTATTAGTTGAAAATATCACTAGACCTGAATATTCTATACTGTTGGGTATGCTTATGTTTTGGGCCTGTGATCCAGTGTGAACTTCACAATTGGAGAACCAGAAGAAAGGATGATGCTTTCAGGATTACATACTGTTGCAGATATTTTTTGCTGCTGCTGTGGTCAAATAATTGGCTGGAAATATGTAATCTTCCTCTGTTACACACTCCGGATTTCACATAATCTTGAATCAATGTTACAGATTAAATATTTTTACCTTGTTTATGCTAGATTAGTGGTCCAAAATCATTTAAAATATGGGTAAAATGTGTTTTAGGTCCCTTAATTCTCAATCATATTGCTCTTAGTCCTCCCATACTTTAGAAATGATGATTTTGGTATTGTTATTTTTATATTTTTTTTATTTGGTGAATTTCATCCCTTACCTTGATATATTAAGTGTCTGGATACAACCAAAGTTTTACATCCAGAGAATAAGGGATGATGGATCATAGGTTTATTATATCTGTACAATAACTCCATTGGGAAAGGTGTTCTGGGTGATGACTAAAATCAAATTTGTGAGAAGTTAGGCCCAAAGTGAATGTGTATGTGAAGCTTCCTCCTTGTAAAACTGTAAAATAGTTTTTCTGTGTCAACCCTCATTCTTTATAGTTCAAGTTAGTTCTGTTAGCTTGCCACACAACTTTTTTAAAATTTACTATTCTCTATCAGGAATCTGCACACGAGAAGAGTCAAAAGTATAAAGAAGGGAAGTTTGTTCTTGAAAGGTATTGGTATTTATTTTCTTACTATGTTGTCACCTATATTGGTTGAGGCAATTTAGTCAAACTTTTTGTGCTATAGTGTTTATACTAATTATGCATATCCTGTGCGTGTCAATACAACAGAGGAAGGATTGTTGATGAAATTGATTTCTCTACTGAATTCTATATTGACAGTCGTGCCAGCATGAGTGATGCTGAAGATGCTTAAAACATGCTGGCCCTGTTGGATAATGAGAAAGAATGCACTGCTTGTGTATATGAACAATAATAATGTGACCCTAGAAAATGTTCAAAAAGTTTACTTAGGTTTTAATTATTTTCTTTATTTTTTAGTAGTGTATGAAAATGAGAGTTGTAAATAGTGTGTAAACTGTGGGAAAGGAAAGAGATGAAACGGTAGTTTCAGATTTGCAGCAAAATATTTGGAAAAACTTGGCTGTTTACTTGCTTCTTCTTTTTAATCAATTATACAATTTTATTTTTAATATGTGTGTTTGAAAAATGATTTTAGATTTTTTTGAAAATCTTGTATCCAATACTCGTTTAAGTACACTGCTGTTAATACTATACTTTCTCATGCCTGATTTTATCTTATATTCTTCTAATAATGACCATCTAATAACATGTTTGTTTTCACATTTAATCAAGTTGATCCAAGTTCATCAAAAGTTGATAAAAATAGCTTTTTTGATAGTGATAATACGTAGGAATCCACACCTAAATATTGATTATTTTCCTCTCATTCCTCCTTATTTCCATCTATCCAATACCTTAAAGGAGAATATATGTGATACATGCTTTGGTGACAATTATTACAGAGTATGGATAAATTCAATTCATTTTATATCAATAAGCCTTAACCGTGTTATTTCACTGCTTTTCCTCTCATATTCTCTTTACTTTCACACCCTTCCCTTTCTTAGGAGGGATTTTATTAGTAGTTTTTGACATAGTTCTTGAGGTTCAAGAACTGTTCTAGCGAGTACTGCCATTAAAGGTAGAGGAGGGTTCTACAGGGTGGAAGAATGGTTCTTGTAGATGAACAATAAAGAACCAACCAAATTGAATAAAAAATTCTTTTTTTTAATCTAAAATAAATTAATTTCAGAGGAAAACTAACAAATTAGAATCAACTATACATATTTATCAACAATACAAACTCATTTTCAACTCTGAATCAATATGAGAAAATTAAAAAAAATATCAAACTTGATTAAATCTCATTTTTTCAACTCAAAATTGATATGAAAAAAAAATAAATCAAACTACCATGTTTATGAATTTGTAGGATTTGATGAATTTGTAGGAGATACTTGATTTTGAATATTGATGTCACATCTAAATCTAAGAAAGTGAAAGTGAATGATTCATGGTTTGATAGTCACAATTAGTGATAAATAAGATCAATTAATTAATGATAAATAAGACCAATTTTAATTTTTTTTAGTGACTAAAAAAATTCTCATACTCAATCATTAAAATTTAACTTGTTTCTTCCAATATAAACAAATATTTATTTATAAACTAAGTAGAATACTCATGTATTTCCCCTACATATTTCATTAAGCATTTAAATCTCATTAACATTAAAACTAGTCCATTAACATTAAAACTTAAAATAAACTATTATTATGTTATAATTATTAAGGGACTATTAAAAAATATTAAAAACCCATTAAAGAAAAGCTGAAAGACACACATTAAATTCAACCTAAAAATCTAAAAAAAAAATAAATAAAAAATAGTAAAGTATGCTGCACAGAGTTCATATAATTCCCTTCTTTTTCTAAGAGGATCTACCATTAAATTTTACTACATTTTCTTCGAGGATCAAATACAAGTTATACAAATTTTGATTTGGTGAATTCCATGACTTTATTTTTGTATAATATACCCAAATATGAAGCTGATGGATAACATGTATGCAAACTGTACTAGCTTTAAAAAATATTCAAGTAGGAAGGAGATGTTTTTGAGGTTTATTATCAATTTTTTTTTAATAATGAAATACTAGGCATGATATCAATAGTTTTCCTTTTTAGACATTATAACTCAGGTGATGACTTCTTTATAGGAAACTTTTCCTCAAATTCCTTCTCCATCAAATTATCAACAAGAATAATGTTAGAACCTAAACTTTCTTCGCTTTCTTTTTCTTTTTGTTGTTCTTCCTTCTCTATTTTTTTTTCTCTTTCTCTTAGACTTCTTTTCACGCTTTTTCTGCCCATACAATTGAGTTCTTCATGTGATCTTTCATTCGTTGAATTGTTTCTCTTCTCAATGAGGTATCTCCTTCTACCCAATGACTCTAGTTGCTCTCTAAAAAAATTGTTGAACAAACTTTCTTAATGCATACTCGTCTTAGTGAATATTTCATTTTTATCATGAATAACAATACATTCATGACCATTTATTCCATTCATCTAAAAATCAAGAGCCGCAACTCTATGCCAAATGATGAATTCACGAAAGGGGATCGTCTTAGTTTTTTATTCTAGGAAGAATATTGATGTCAGACTCAAGAAAAGGATGACAATGTAAGTAATGAGTCATGAGTTTGATCGCTACAATCCAAGATTTATAAGATCAGTTTTAGTTCTTTTCTCAAGAATTAAAAATTTTTCTAATATTACAGAAAACTCACATTTCATTTAAATTCAACTTGTCTACAACAATAAAGAGTATTTGTTTATAGGCTAAGTGAAATACTTACATATTGCATTTTCACTACACATTTCATTAAGCATTTAAATTTCACTAACATTAAAATTAACCCACTAACATTAAAACTTAAAATAAACTATCACTATGTTATAATTACTTAGAAATTACTAAAAAAACATTAAAAACACAAAAATCCATTAAAGAGAAATTAAAAAAACACATATTAAATTCATGCTAAAAATCTACACAAAAATGATAAAATAGGATTCCTATCTCATGTTAATATTCATAAGTTATACGTGATAAAATTTACATGTTCATGCGATGAAATTCTTGAGATGTTAAATCAAAGGTTAATTTAAAGATGAATTAATTTGCCATAAAAATAAAGAAAATGTTGCGATTTGGGAAGAGAGAATGAGATTGATAAACAAAGTGAAAAAACAACTATTTGTAAAAAGAGAGTGTACAAACTCTTAAAATTAGAGAGATTCTGATTTAGTGGAAAAGTTTGTAAAGGGAAAATTTTGTGGTTTCAAAGAAAAAACAAAAAAATTAATAAGTTTATATTTATTTTTAGCACTAAAGATAAAAATGAAAAATTATTAATATTTGACTCACCTGTATGGTATTCATGTAAAAGTGAAAGTCACTGGAAGTTGTTGAGGCAGCCAACGATTTGTAGGGGCGTAGTTGTTGAACTATCGAACGACTTTTAAGTTTTGAAATTTAAATTTTTTTTGTATATTTTTTTTTGTTGAAATAATAACAATGTAAATAATCAACAAATTCATATTATTAATGTAAAAGATAAACACAAGAAGGGGGGGTTGAATTGTGTTAATAAAAAAAAAATTATTCCTTTCGTCTGTGGGTTTTAAATCTGTTCAGACGAAACAATGTTTGTATTGAAATATTGATTTTAATAAACAAATGTTATATTATGATTATCCCCTGTTAGTTGAGCAGACGAAGCAAATAAACACAGATATTTTTATACTGGTTCGTCTATTTTAGACTACGTCCAGTTATTTAGCAACCACTTAGTTTTCACTACAAACCGTGAAAAGGTTACAAGTATTATTTGAACCCAGCCACTTCTGGCTATTACAAGATATTCTTTGCTCCTAGCCTTCTCAGGCTAAACTAACAAGGTATTCTTTGAACCCAGCCTCCATAGGCTAATACAAGAGGTATTCTTTAGAACACAGCCTCCTCAGGCTAAAATGCCACACAAGTGGACTTTGAAAGATGTTTTAAAAAAAAAGATTTTTCCTCTTCGCAGAGAGAGTTTTACAATGAAGTTCTAATATCAGACTTGAGCGAATTCTTAGATGAAGGATAGAGATAAGCGTATTCGCCAACTGATTCTTGAAGCTGTGAAGTCCTTTTATAGGCATCTTCTTCAAATGACCATTAGACCCATTTGAATGTCGTTGAGAGTCGTTGAGAGATCTTCTAGAGAGCTTTCCAAAAAGGTTGTCAGTTGTACTTGATTGATTGATAAAAGTCGCAGCGGATATAGCGGACTAGGTTGTGCGCAGTACTACTTCTGACTTGTACAGAGATGTGACAAAAAGGTGAAGACCTTTTTGACTTTGGTGTGTAAGCTCGAATCCCTATACTGATCTTTGATGCTTCTCATGAGTACATCTTTAGATTTCAAAACTTAGCACGAAAGACTCAACTTGACTTCAGCTTTTGGATAGACGATATGATTCTTCAGTCTTCAGTTGTTGTTGTTTCGTCTCATCCTATCGTCTTTGTAACATCCTCAAAAATTTATTTTCATACGTATATTAAAAACGTAGTTAAAACATTTACTAAAAATTCTATAAAAATGTGCAAATAGTAAATTACTGTGCAAATAGTTAATTACTGTGCAAATAGTAAATTACTGTGCAAATAATAAATTTACTGTGATAAATAATAAAATTACTGTGGTAAATAGTAAAATTACTGTAGTAAATAATAAAATCACTGAGGTAAATAGTAAAATTACTGTAGTGGAATATTCTGTAGAATATTCTGTGGAATATTCTATATTCTGTAGCAAATAGTACCTTGGGAATTCTATAAATAGGGCCTAGGAGTTTCAGATGAGGAAACAAACAAAAGAACATTTCTATATTCTCTCAAGCTCTCTCTTAGGAAGAAATATCTCTAAAAGAGGAACAAGTAAGTAGAGGAAGAGTATAGGAAGCTGAGAGAAACAAGTAAGGGGAGCTATCCTTATCTTACTATTCTTTGTTGTTATTATCTTTATTTTATCTGATACTAAGGTGCTAAGAAAATTCTTAGTATGCTCTGTGGTTGCGGTTTTGTCCGATCTTCCACATCGTAACGTAATTATTCTTGTTGTTAGGAAAAGGGTGGTAGTGTGGAAGTGCATGTCTAGGAAAGTTCTGGCTAAGGAAAGACTTGGTACTTAAGTGTGTCCATTAGTGACCCACCTCTCTTTCCTGGGAACTTACCTGGTGTACTATTCACGGACTATGGTCACTTATACGTTACTATTCACGTATACGGTACTGTTCACGTATACGTTACTTTTGATGGGTGTTTTCTTGGTGTTTCTTGATTTCCTGGTTTCATGATGTTTATTGGTATTCTTAGTATTTGATGGTACATCAAAATATGAATGATTATAAATGATATTCTAGAAAGGGAGGTAAAATTTTTATTCATGCATACATGCCTCAAAAGAGGTGGCCTCGGTTAGAGGTGCAGATAATAACTTAATCCGTGCGTCTTGGTGGGATGCCAGACTTGGGGGATTTCCAACAGTGAGAATTCATTTAATTCATGATGATCACATGTTTGTTTATGAGATTCTGTGCACCACTGTGGAATCCCAACTGGTCGGTAAGTTTTACGATGATGATGTCGTATTATCTGAGATGGTACCACATTACATATTTTTGGAGTTGAGGTTGGAGCATGCATCATATAGAAATTTCATTTAAGTCACAATTTATTATTTATTTATTTGATTATGATATGTATCATATTGATATTTTTATATGATATGTATTTTTATTAAAATATTGGAACTTACCCTTGCGTGTTTGTGTCTGTGGTTTGACACCTGTGATGATCCTGAATTTTATTCGGAGGAGCAGATTGACAGGTAGATTCAGTAATCACGTGTGGAGATGTCAAGGAATGTTAGCTAACACGAGGATGTAATAGAATAATGTATATATTATAATTGTCACAATATTACGTATCTATGTGACGTTTTGTAAACAACTTTTGATGTATGGTTATGATGTAATCTATGTGATGTTTTTTTTATGGTGACGTTTTTTTTAACAAGGAAATTATTTTAAGATTTTATTCAAAGAAATCTAAATGAAAGGATATATTTTCAATTAATAATAATAATAAATAGATAAAAAAGAAATTATTTTAGTAATGAAAAATAGCGGGGCGTTACAGTTGGTATCAGAGCAGTATGTTTTCTTGGACTTGTGAATTTTGAGCTAACCATGTTTTTGTTGTGATTAAGTAGTGAGCTTAGAAGCAATAAGGTTGTGTGAATGATTGTTTGTTTATGTGTTCTATATTCTTGTTTGATTGTTAGTTGATGGGCTTTGAGATTTTATTTTTACGTAAATAGATGGTGGAGGAAATGATAAGGCAATTTTGAGGCACTCGAAAAACTTGCTCAAGCAATTGGAAGTCAAAGTAGGAACAACAACGAACATAACGAATATCGTGGCTCTCTGAGCGTTTCAGAGGAATAATCCGCCTACTTTTGGAGGTGGATATGACTGAAGGTGCTCAACGATGGGTAAGGGAAATTGAGAAAATCTTTCGGTAATGGGATGTTCGAGGATAAAAAGGTAATTTTTCGCAACTCATATGTTGGTGGATGAGGCGAGAATATCTTGGTGGGAAAATACTTACCAAGTATGAAGCGAAGGAAGGAGAAACAATAAAATGGGGAGGATTTAAGGAATTATTTTTAGAAAAATATTTTCCGAAGATATAAGGAATAAAAAAGAAATGGAGTTTTTGGAATTAAAACAAGAGAACTTAACAAGATTACGAGTATGCGGTTAAGTTTGAAGATCTAGTCGATATTCTACACACTACCATGGAAAAGAAGGTGAAAGGTCAAAATGTGTTAAATTTTTAAATGGCACAACGTCCTGAAATAAAACAAAGCTATAAATTATCAAGGTATTCACCAATTTCCAATGCTTGTAAATATGTGTAGAATATATGATGAGGATTCTCGTGCTAGGGCTGTATATTATAAAAATAAAAATGTTGGAGGACCCATTAAAAATAAAAGATTTGGGTTCGAAAATAAAGGAAACCATACCAAACTTCTCAAGGATTTAAGGAACGTTCATTGGAAATTTTTCTAAAACTCCTATGAGAAATCGTGAATCTAATCTGTTAATGTCAAGTGTTTTAAGTGTGGAGAATTTGGACATTATGCTTCATCATGCATCTGGTGCTACAAATGTAACATAAAGGGACATCTAGCAAAAGATTGTCCAGGAAAGAGAAGCATGTCAGAAAATCCGTCTGAAAAACCGAAGGCTCAAGGAAGAATTTTTTCTCTTAATGGAACTGAGACTTCAGAATCTTTGATTCGAGGTAAATGCTTCATAAGTGAAACTCCTTTAACTATGTTATTTGACTCTGGTGTTACTCATTCTTTTGTGTCATATTCTTGTGTACAAAAATTGAAACTCCCTGTGTCTTCATTAAACTTTAAATTAGAAGTAAATACTCCAACTGGGACTTCAGTGTTAACCTCGGATATCTGTCTAGATCAGTAAAATAAAAATTGGTGATAAAACTTTCTGTGTCAATTTGATTTGTTTACCCCTTCAACAAATTGAAGTTGTTTTAGGTATGGATTGGTTGTCCACTAATCATGTTTTGTTGAATTGCTTTGACAAAACAATTATTTTTCGAGACCCGGAGGTGAGTAGGGATATTGAAATTGTTTCCATAAATAAAGTCTTAAAATCTTTAAAGGAAAACAATACCCAAGTATACATGATCACCGCTAATGAAACTAAATCTGAAAATGAGGTGAGTAGTGTACCAATAGTAAAAGATTTTACAGAGATATTTCAAGAAGTGGATCAATTACCTCCTGAAAGAGAAATAGAGTTTTCCATTGATTTAGTTCCAGGAACAGGACCAATTTCCATAGCACCATATAGAATGTCTCCTGTAGAATTAACAGAAGTCAAGAAACAAATTGAAGAATTGTTAAGTAAACAGTTTGTAAGGCCTAGTGTATCACCCTGGGGAGCTCCAGTTTTGTTAGTTAAGAAAAAGGATGGAACCATGAGAATGTGCATAGATTATAGACAATTGAATAGAGTAACCATTAAGAATAAATATCCACTGCCTAGGATTGATGATCTTATGGATCAATTAAAAGGAGCTTGTATTTTTAGTAAGATTGATTTAAGATCAGGATACCATCAAATTAGGGTAAAATCCGAGGATATTCCAAAAGCGCAAGTACTCGTTATGGGCACTATGAGTATTTAGTTATGCCTTTTGGGGTGACTAATGCTCCAGCAGTATTTATGGATTACATGAATCGAATTTTTCACCCTTATCTTGACCATTTTGTAATTGTATTCATTGATGACATATTAGTGTACAGTAAAACTAGAGAGGATCATGTCAAACACTTAAATATATTATTACAGATTTTAAAGGACAGAAAACTTTTTGCTAAATTATCTAAGTGTGAATTTTGGATGGAGAAAATGAATTTTTTAGGTCATGTAATATGTCAGGGAGGAATATCTGTAGATCCATGTAAGGTACAATCTGTTTTGGAATGGGAGAGACCTAAAAGTGTAACAGAGATTAGGAGTTTTCTAGGATTAGCAGGATATTATAGGAGATTTATTAAAGATTTTTCTAAAATAGCTTTACCTTTGACTACCTTGACTAAAAAGAATCAGACATTTATTTGGACAACTCAATGTGAGGATAGTTTTCAAACTCTAAAGGAAAGATTGACCACTGCTCCAATATTAACTCTACCTGATCCCAAAGAACCTTTTGTAGTGTATTGTGATGCATCCAAAATGGGTTTAGGGGGAGTATTGATGCAAGATTCAAAAGTTGTAGCATACGCTTCTAGACAACTTAAGATTCATGAGAAAAATTATCCAACCCATGATCTAGAATTAGCGGCTGTAGTATTCACACTTAAGATGTGGAGACACTATTTGTATGGAACTAGGTTTGAAGTATTTAGCGATCACAAAAGCCTTAAATATTTATTTAGTAAAAAAGAATTAAACATGAGACAAAGAAGATGGATGGAATTTTTAAAAGATTATGATTTTGAACTTAATTACCATCCCGGAAAGGCTAATGTGGTAGCAGATGCTTTAAGTAGGAAATCTTTGATTATGTCTTCACTGATGATTAGAGAAATGGATTTATTAGAACAATTTCGAGATCTTAGTTTAGTGTGTGAAACTACTAATACGAGTATTAGATTAGGAGCTTTACAAATTTCAAACATATTTTTGGAAGAAATTAGACGTAAGCAAGAATTTGATCCTTTTAAAAAAACCCAAATGGAAATTTTAACTCAAGGAAAAAGTAGTGAGTTTAAGATTGGAATGGATGGTATTTTGAGGTTTCAAAATAGAATTTGTATTCCTAATATAACAAAAGTTAGAAAAACAATTTTGGAGGAAGCACATAAAAGCAAATTAAGTATTCATCCTGGTGCCACTAAGATGTACAAAGATTTGAAAACCATGTTCTGGTGGCCTCGAATGAAGAAAGAAATTTGTGAATATGTGTATTCTTGTTTAATTTGTCAAAAGGCTAAAATAGAACATCAAAAACCCTCAGGTTTATTGCAACCTTTAGAAATACCACAATGGAAATGGGATAGCATATCTATGGATTTTGTGGTAGCTTTGCCAAGAAGCCCTAGGGGATTTGATTCAATTTGGGTTATAGTAGATCGTTTAACTAAGTCTGCACATTTTATTCCTATTAATATTAGGTATTCTTTAGAGAAATTAACTAATTTGTACATAGGTGAGATTGTAAGATTACATGGTATACCATCTAGTATTGTATCAGATAGAGACCCTAGATTTACTTCAAGATTTTGGGAGAGTCTACATAAAGCTTTAGGCACCAAATTAAAATTAAGTTCTGCCTATCATCCCCAAACTGATGGACATACTGAAAGAACAATCCAATCTTTAGAAGATTTATTGAGAGCTTGTGTTCTAGAACATAAGGGTTGTTGGGTAGACTTTTTGCCTTTGATAGAATTTACCTACAATAATAGTTTTCATTCTTCCATTGGTATGGCACCGTTTGAAGCTTTATATGGAAGAAAATGTAGAACTCCTTTGTGTTGGATCAATCGGGAGAAAGTTTAATTTTAGGACCTGATATTGTACAACAAACCTCGAAAAAGATTAAGTTAATTCAGAAAAATGAAAATGGCACAAAGTAATGAGAAAAGTTATCATGATAAAAGAAGAAAAGATTTGGAATTTGATGTTGGTGATCACGTATTCTTAAGGGTAAATCCATGGACTGGTATTGGAAGAGTTTTAAAATCCCGAAAACTTTCACCGCGTTTCATTGGTCCCTTCCAAATAATAAAAAGAGTAGGCCCCGTGGCTTACCAAATTGCTTTACCTCCAATTCTTTCTAATCTTCATAATGTCTTTCATGTTTCACAACTTCGTAAATACATTCCTGATTCATCACATGTAATTGAGTTAGATGATATACAAATAAAGGATAATCTAACCTATGAAGCATTACCAATGAGAATTGAGGATAGAAGAATCAAAACCTTAAGAGGAAAAGATATTTCTTTAGTAAAGGTTATCTGGAAAACGGATGATGCGACATGGGAATTGGAAAGTGAGATGCAGAAAAGCTATCCTACATTATTTCAATGAGGTAAATTTCGAGGACGAAATTTCTTTTTAGGGGGGGAGAATTGTAACATCCTCAAAAATTTATTTTCATACGTATATTAAAAACGTAGTTAAAACATTTACTAAAAATTCTATAAAAATGTGCAAATAGTAAATTACTGTGCAAATAGTTAATTTGTGCAAATAGTAAATTATCGTGCAAATAGTAAATTTACTATGATAAATAATAAAATTACTGTGGTAAATAGTAAAATTACGTAGTAAATAATAAAATCATCGAGGTAAATAGTAAAATTACTGTAGTGGAATATTCTGTGGAATATTCTGTGAAATATTTTGTAGAATATTCTGTGGAATATTCTATATTCTGTAGAATATTCTGTAGCAAATAGTACCTTGGGAATTCTATAAATAGGGCCTAGGAGTTTCGGATGAGGAAACAAACAAAAGAACATTTCTATATTCTCTCAAGCTCTCTCTTAGGAAGAAATATCTCTAAAAGAGGAACAAGTAAGTAGAGGAAGAGTATAGGAAAGTGAGAGAAACAAGTAAGGGAGCTATCCTTATCTTACTATTCTTTGTTGTTATTATCTTTATTTTATCTCGATACTAAGGTGCTAAGAAAATTCTTAGTATGCTCGTGGTCGCGGTTTTGTCCGATCTTCCACATCGAACAATTATTCTTGTTGTTAGGAAAAGGGTGGTAGTGTGGAAGTGCATGTCTAGGAAAGTTGGCTAAGGAAAGACTTGGTACTTAAGTGTGTCCATTAGTGACCCACTCTCTTTCCGGGAACTTACCTGGTGTACTATTCACGCAGGACTATGGTCACTTATACGTTACTATTCACGTATACGATGTGATTGTTCACGTATACGTTACTTTTGATGGGTGTTTTCTTGGTGTTTCTTGATTTCTGGTTTCATGATGTTTATTGGTATTCTTAGTATTTGATGGTACATCAAAATATGAATGATTATAAATGATATTCTAGAAAGGAGGTAAAATTTTTATTCATGCATACATGCCTCAAAAGAGGTGGCCTCGGTTAGAGGTGCAGATAATAACTTAATCCGTGCGTCTTGGTGGGATGCCAGACTTGGGGGATTTCCAACAGTGAGAATTCATTTAATTCATGATGATCACATGTTTGTTTATGAGATTCTGTGCACCACTGTGGAATCCCAACTGGTCGGTAAGTTTTACGATGATGATGTCGTATTATCTGAGATGGTACCACATTACATATTTTTGGAGTTGAGGTTGGAGCATGCATCATATAGAAATTTCATTTAAGTCACAATTTATTATTTATTTATTTGATTATGATATGTATCATATTGATATTTTTATATGATATGTATTTTTATTAAAATATTGGAACTTACCCTTGCGTGTTTGTGTCTGTGGTTTGACACCTGTGATGATCCTGAATTTTATTCGGAGGAGCAGATTGACAGTAGATTCAAGAATCACGTGTGGAGATGTCAAGGAATGTTAGCTAACACGAGGATGTAATAGAATAATGTATATATTATAATTGTCACAATATTACGTATCTATGTGACGTTTTGTA
Source organism: Hylodesmum podocarpum (assembly GCA_026586105.1). Lineage (NCBI taxonomy): Eukaryota > Viridiplantae > Streptophyta > Magnoliopsida > Fabales > Fabaceae > Hylodesmum > Hylodesmum podocarpum. The sequence goes on from JALJEV010001433.1 coordinate 10,652,124, forward strand.
AACAACTTTTGATGTATGGTTATGATGTAATCTATGTGATGTTTTTTTTTATGGTGACGTTTTTTTAACAAGGAAATTATTTTAAGATTTTATTCAAAGAAATCTAAATGAAAGGATATATTTTCAATTAATAATAATAATAAATAGATAAAAAAAAAATTATTTTAGTAATGAAAAAATAGCGGGCGTTACGGTTGGTATCGAAAGTATGTTTTCTTGGACTTGTGAATTTTGAGCTAACCATGTTTTTGTTGTGATTAAGTAGTGAGCTTAGAAGCAATAAGGTTGTGTGAATGATTGTTTGTTTATGTGTTCTATATTCTTGTTTGATTGTTAGTTGATGGGCTTTGAGATTTTATTTTCTCGTAAATAGATGGTGGAGGAAATGATAAGGCAATTGCTGAGGCACTCGAAAAACTTGCTCAAGCAATTGGAAGTCAAAGTAGGAACAACAACGAACATAACGAATATCGTGGCCTGGAGCGTTTTCGGAGGAATAATCCGCCTACTTTTGGAGGTGGATATGACCCTGAAGGTGCTCAACGATGGGTAAGGGAAATTGAGAAAATCTTTCGGGTAATGGGATGTTCTGAGGATAAAAAGGTAATTTTCGCAACTCATATGTTGGTGGATGAGGCAGAATACTGGTGGGAAAATACTTACCAGTATGAAGCGAAGGAAGGAGAAACAATAAAATGGGGAGGATTTAAGGAATTATTTTTAGAAAAATATTTTCTGAAGATATAAGGAATAAAAAAGAAATGGAGTTTTTGGAATTAAAACAAGAGAACTTAACAAGACTGAGTATGCGGTTAAGTTTGAAGATCTAGTCGATATTCTACACACTACCATGGAAAAGAAGGTGAAAGGTCAAAATGTGTTAAATTTTTAAATGGCTCAACGTCTGAAATAAAACAGGCTATAAATTATCAAGGTATTCACCAATTTCCAATGCTTGTAAATATGTGTAGAATATATGATGAGGATTCTCGTGCTAGGGCTGTATATTATAAAAATAAAAATGTTGGAGGACCCATTAAAAATAAAAGATTTGGGTTCGAAAATAAAAGGAAACCATACCAAACTTCTCAAGGATTTAAGGAACGTTCTACAGGAAATTTTTCTAAAACTCCTATGAGAAATCGTGAATCTAATCCTGTTAATGTCAAGTGTTTTAAGTGTGGAGAATTTGGACATTATGCTTCATCATGCATCTGGTGCTACAAATGTAACATAAAGGGACATCTAGCAAAAGATTGTCCAGGAAAGAGAAGCATGTCGAAAATCCGTCGAAAAACCGAAGGCTCAAGGAAGAATTTTTTCTCTTAATGGGCGAGACTTCAGAATCTTTGATTCGAGGTAAATGCTTCATAAGTGAAACTCCTTTAACTATGTTATTTGACTCTGGTGTTACTCATTCTTTTGTGTCATATTCTTGTGTACAAAAATTGAAACTCCCTGTGTCTTCATTAAACTTTAAATTAGAAGTAAATACTCCAACGGGACTTCGGTGTTAACCTCGGATATATATGTCAGATTGTAAAATAAAAATTGGTGATAAAACTTTCTGTGTCAATTTGATTTGTTTACCCTTCAACAAATTGAAGTTGTTTTAGGTATGGATTGGTTGTCCACTAATCATGTTTTGTTGAATTGCTTTGACAAAACAATTATTTTTCGAGACCCGGAGGTGAGTAGGGATATTGAAATTGTTTCCATAAATAAAGTCTTAAAATCTTTAAAGGAAAACAATACCCAAGTATACATGATCACCGCTAATGAAACTAAATCTGAAAATGAGGTGAGTAGTGTACCAATAGTAAAAGATTTTACGAGAGATATTTCAAGAAGTGGATCAATTACCTCGAAAGAGAAATAGAGTTTTCCATTGATTTAGTTCCAGGAACAGGACCAATTTCCATAGCACCATATAGAATGTCTCCGTAGAATTAATAAGTCAAGAAACAAATTGAAGAATTGTTAAGTAAACAGTTTGTAAGGCCTAGTGTATCACCCTGGGGAGCTCCGGTTTTTGTTAGTTAAGAAAAAGGATGGAACCATGAGAATGTGCATAGATTATAGACAATTGAATAGAGTAACCATTAAGAATAAATATCCACTGCCTAGGATTGATGATCTTATGGATCAATTAAAAGGAGCTTGTATTTTTAGTAAGATTGATTTAAGATCAGGATACCATCAAATTAGGGTAAAATCCGAGGATATTCCAAAAACTGCTTTCAGTACTCGTTATGGGCACTATGAGTATTTAGTTATGCCTTTTGGGGTGACTAATGCTCCAGCAGTATTTATGGATTACATGAATCGAATTTTTCACCCTTATCTTGACCATTTTGTAATTGTATTCATTGATGACATATTAGTGTACAGTAAAACTAGAGAGGATCATGTCAAACACTTAAATATATTATTACAGATTTTAAAGGACAGAAAACTTTTTGCTAAATTATCTAAGTGTGAATTTTGGATGGAGAAAATGAATTTTTTAGGTCATGTAATATGTCAGGGAGGAATATCTGTAGATCCATGTAAGGTACAATCTGTTTTGGAATGGGAGAGACCTAAAAGTGTAAGTGTAGAGATTAGGAGTTTTCTAGGATTAGCAGGATATTATAGGAGATTTATTAAAGATTTTTCTAAAATAGCTTTACCTTTGACTACCTTGACTAAAAAGAATCAGACATTTATTTGGACAACTCAATGTGAGGATAGTTTTCAAACTCTAAAGGAAAGATTGACCACTGCTCCAATATTAACTCTACCTGATCCCAAAGAACCTTTTGTAGTGTATTGTGATGCATCCAAAATGGGTTTAGGGGGAGTATTGATGCAAGATTTAAAAGTTGTAGCATACGCTTCTAGACAACTTAAGATTCATGAGAAAAATTATCCAACCCATGATCTAGAATTAATTTGTAGTATTCACACTTAAGATGTGGAGACACTATTTGTATGGAACTAGGTTTGAAGTATTTAGCGATCACAAAAGCCTTAAATATTTATTTAGTAAAAAAGAATTAAACATGAGACAAAGAAGATGGATGGAATTTTTAAAAGATTATGATTTTGAACTTAATTACCATCCCGGAAAGGCTAATGTGGTAGCAGATGCTTTAAGTAGGAAATCTTTGATTATGTCTTCACTGATGATTAGAGAAATGGATTTATTAGAACAATTTCGAGATCTTAGTTTAGTGTGTGAAACTACTAATACGAGTATTAGATTAGGAGCTTTACAAATTTCAAACATATTTTTGGAAGAAATTAGAAGCAAGAATTTGATCCTTTTAAAAGAAAACCCAAATGGAAATTTTAACTCAAGGAAAAAGTAGTGAGTTTAAGATTGGAATGGATGGTATTTTGAGGTTTCAAAATAGAATTTGTATTCCTAATATAACAAAAGTTAGAAAAACAATTTTGGAGGAAGCACATAAAAGCAAATTAAGTATTCATCCTGGTGCCACTAAGATGTACAAAGATTTGAAAACCATGTTCTGGTGGCCTCGAATGAAGAAAGAAATTTGTGAATATGTGTATTCTTGTTTAATTTGTCAAAAGGCTAAAATAGAACATCAAAAACCCTCAGGTTTATTGCAACCTTTAGAAATACCACAATGGAAATGGGATAGCATATCTATGGATTTTGTGGTAGCTTTGCCAAGAAGCCCTAGGGGATTTGATTCAATTTGGGTTATAGTAGATCGTTTAACTAAGTCTGCACATTTTATTCCTATTAATATTAGGTATTCTTTAGAGAAATTAACTAATTTGTACATAGGTGAGATTGTAAGATTACATGGTATACCATCTAGTATTGTATCAGATAGAGACCCTAGATTTACTTCAAGATTTTGGGAGAGTCTACATAAAGCTTTAGGCACCAAATTAAAATTAAGTTCGCCTATCATCCCCAAACCGATGGACAACCGAAAGAACAATCCAATCTTTAGAAGATTTATTGAGAGCTTGTGTTCTAGAACATAAGGGTTGTTGGGTAGACTTTTTGCCTTTGATAGAATTTACCTACAATAATAGTTTTCATTCTTCCATTGGTATGGCACCGTTTGAAGCTTTATATGGAAGAAAATGTAGAACTCCTTTGTGTTGACTGAATCGGGGAGAAAGTTTAATTTTAGGACCTGATATTGTACAACAAACCTCAGAAAAGATTAAGTTAATTCAGGAAAAAATGAAAATGGCACAAAGTAGGCAGAAAAGTTATCATGACAAAAGAAGAAAAGATTTGGAATTTGATGTTGGTGATCACGTATTCTTAAGGGTAAATCCATGGACTGGTATTGGAAGAGTTTTAAAATCCCGAAAACTTTCACCGCGTTTCATTGGTCCCTTCCAAATAATAAAAAGAGTAGGCCCCGTGGCTTACCAAATTGCTTTACCTCCAATTCTTTCTAATCTTCATAATGTCTTTCATGTTTCACAACTTCGTAAATACATTCCTGATTCATCACATGTAATTGAGTTAGATGATATACAAATAAAGGATAATCTAACCTATGAAGCATTACCAATGAGAATTGAGGATAGAAGAATCAAAACCTTAAGAGGAAAAGATATTTCTTTAGTAAAGGTTATCTGGAAAACGGATGATGCGACATGGGAATTGGAAAGTGAGATGCAGAAAAGCTATCCTACATTATTTCAATGAGGTAAATTTCGAGGACGAAATTTCTTTTTAGGGGGGGAGAATTGTAACATCCTCAAAAATTTATTTTCATACGTATATTAAAAACGTAGTTAAAACATTTACTAAAAATTCTATAAAAATGTGCAAATAGTAAATTACTGTGCAAATAGTTAATTACTGTGCAAATAGTAAATTACTGTGCAAATAGTAAATTTACTATGATAAATAATAAAATTACTGTGGTAAATAGTAAAATTACTGTAGTAAATAATAAAATCACTGAGGTAAATAGTAAAATTACTGTAGTGGAATATTCTGTGGAATATTCTGTGAAATATTTTGTAGAATATTCTGTGGAATATTCTATATTCTGTAGAATATTCTGTAGCAAATAGTACCTTGGGAATTCTATAAATAGGGCCTAGGAGTTTCAGATGAGGAAACAAACAAAAGAACATTTCTATATTCTCTCAAGCTCTCTCTTAGGAAGAAATATCTCTAAAAGAGGAACAAGTAAGTAGAGGAAGAGTATAGGAAGCTGAGAGAAACAAGTAAGGGGAGCTATCCTTATCTTACTATTCTTTGTTGTTATTATCTTTATTTTATCTGATACTAAGGTGCTAAGAAAATTCTTAGTATGCTCTGTGGCTGCGGTTTTGTCCGATCTTCCACATCAGAACAGAATTATTCTTGTTGTTAGGAAAAGGGTGGTAGTGTGGAAGTGCATGTCTAGGAAAGTTCTGGCTAAGGAAAGACTTGGTACTTAAGTGTGTCCATTAGTGACCCACCTCTCTTTCCCCGGGAACTTACCCGGTGTACTATTCACGGACTATGGTCACTTATACGTTACTATTCACGATATCTGATCGTTCACGATATACGTTACTTTTGATGGGTGTTTTCTTGGTGTTTCTTGATTTCCTGGTTTCATGATGTTTATTGGTATTCTTAGTATTTGATGGTACATCAAAATATGAATGATTATAAATGATATTCTAGAAAGGGAGGTAAAATTTTTATTCATGCATACATGCCTCAAAAGAGGTGGCCTCGGTTAGAGGTGCAGATAATAACTTAATCCGTGCGTCTTGGTGGGATGCCAGACTTGGGGGATTTCCAATGGTGAGAATTCATTTAATTCATGATGATCACATGTTTGTTTATGAGATTCTGTGCACCACCGTGGAATCCCAACCGGGTCGGTAAGTTTTACGATGATGATGTCGTATTATCGAGATGGTACCACATTACATATTTTGGAGTTGAGGTTGGAGCATGCATCATATAGAAATTTCATTTAAGTCACAATTTATTATTTATTTATTTGATTATGATATGTATCATATTGATATTTTTATATGATATGTATTTTTATTAAAATATTGGAACTTACCCTTGCGTGTTTGTGTCTCGTGGTTTGACACACGTGATGATCCCTGAATTTTATTCGGAGGAGCAGATTGATGGTAGATTCAAGAATCACGTGTGGAGATGTCAAGGAATGTTAGCTAACACGAGGATGTAATAGAATAATGTATATATTATAATTGTCACAATATTACGTATCTATGTGACGTTTTGTAAACAACTTTTGATGTATGGTTATGATGTAATCTATGTGATGTTTTTTTTTATGGTGACGTTTTTTTAACAAGGAAATTATTTTAAGATTTTATTCAAAGAAATCTAAATGAAAGGATATATTTTCAATTAATAATAATAATAAATAGATAAAAAAGAAATTATTTTAGTAATGAAAAATAGCGGGGCGTTACAGTCTTAGACTTCACTCTTTGGACAGACGAAAGACTTAAGCTTGAATAGTCTTCTTCCGTCTATGCATGTATCGTCTGATGATTTGGCTTTTTGACAGACGCAGAAATTCTTCTTTGAAGGGTCTCGTTCCGTCTGTGCTGGTTTCGTCTTAGCAAGTCTTGGGTAGCTTGGTTTCGTTTGTCTTGTAATTAATCAAAATCTTGAGACGTTAATCATCCTTGATCTAACAATCTCCCCCTTTTTGATGATTACAGACCATACCACGAAAATCTGCACAAGACATGGTTAGAAAGAAACAAACAGTCTTAAAAAGCCAGATTGACATCAAGACGATGTTTTCTGAATAATACCTCTTTATAATAGATTGTTACATCAATGCGATGTAATCTTTATACATTATTACATTGGTATAAACAGAAAACCAATAAAGAGTTACAATTGTAAGCTATACTAAAAAATTACAAGTATAAGTAAAAAAAAATTAAAAAATACATGACTCCCCTCAGACGATGCTTGATCTTTGAATGCTCGCTCTCCCTCAGACGAAGCTTGTTTACTCCCCCTTAGACAATGCTTTCCCCTTGTGCCATTCTTCTTTCCCCTTGTACCATTCTTCTTTCCCTTGGGTTATCTTCTTTTTCTCTCCCCCTTGGGCTATAAATCATCAAAAGATGATCAAGAAGGGGGCTTTGGCTTCTTGTTGAGCAGGGTCATCACAATGTCTTTTAGCTGCTGCACTTCAGACGATAGAGAAGCTTGATTTTCTTCAAGTTCCCTGTTCTTTGCTTTCAAGTGCCCGTAATCCTCTTCCAAAGCATCATACTTACGCTTCAGAGTTTGAAACTCCTCAGCTTCTTGAATATTAGCCTTAGCATCCTCAACTTTGTCATCAACTTCCACCATATCATCAAAGTGTACTATTGGTGTTTGAGGTTCTTCCACTATAGGAGTAGTGTCATCAATGATGAGCACTGTTGGAGTCTTCTTCAGATGCAATGTGAAGAGTGGAAGGACAAGGTCAGTGTGTTTGTTCCCATTGCCATATGTAGTGCTTTGTTGGAACAGAGACTTCCAGATCCGGATGCTCCTGGGATGGGTGAGTGTATGCAAAAGCTTCACCAGGAAACACCCTGCCACAGACGGTAGAATCTTCATTAAATGAAGTTCCAGAGCAAAACTGTGAAGTGGCTTCATGATCTTCTATCATCCGTTGTATCTTTGGATTGATAGGGCTTGAGGCTTGAGCTTGGATTGCTTTGAGGTGCGCATAGACAGCAGACGGAAGGAGTTTGGAGATATGCCTTGCGAATTTGAAGGTCCTGGGTACAGACGGTACTTTCTTTTCTTTTCCCTTAGCCAAAAACTTGACCAGGCATGGTCTTTTTTGGTCTAAGACTATTGTGTACTTTGTTTCGTCTGACACCAGTGAAGAGAACTGTGAACCCACCATGACAGGGCAGTATCTCTTGTCCTTCTTAGCATGACGATCAATATGAAAGAAAGAGGCTTCTCTTCCTTAGCTTCCTTCCGTAGGCATCGGCCTATCATCCCGAAAGTTGTGTTGAAGTCTTCTGGGAGGGCGTGAGCAAATTCTTCAGGGTCTTCATACTCGTTGAGGAGGATGGTGTAACGAGGGTTGATCCCGGAGCAGTGGGGCCTCGTCCATGGAAGCACAATTCCCAGAGAATGTCCTAGACCGACATACTCTGTTTTGTTGAGTGGAATTGTGAAAGGCATAGGATCATGGCGATCTATGGCGTCAAGATGCCAATGAGTGCATTCTTTAGGCTCATAGATGATAGAGTGTGCGTCTCCATATCTACAATGGTGGAAGACAGGCGTATTCACCTCATACCGAACCTTCCATCTTGGATTTTCTCTATGTGGAATGTGAGGTTCATAGCCAAGTGCTGGTCCTTTAATCACCGACGCAGCAATATGATCCTTGTAGGCTTGAATATCTTCTAACCCTTTGATGTCTAGGTTGCCCAGTGTATCCCAGGGCAGACGCTTCAACCAATCGCGTTGCTCTTTTGGGGTGTAGACGATGTTTTCATTGAAATCTACTAGTTTCAAGGGTTTGTTGTAGATGATGGGATTGACAAATCTCCCTAATTGAAAACCCTTCTTGCCTCTGTACTCGTATGAGTTCTTCAATTCAATGTAGGGAGTGTTCTTGATATAGCGGTCTTCATCATCCGCTAAGATATCATTTTTTTGAGCAGACTCAGACGGTTCACCATCAGTGGAGAATTCTTCATATTTCTCTCCAAAGATCCAATCAGGTTTGATTGGTCTTTCAACACAGGTACTCTCAGCAAATCGCCTCATGACTAATTTATTTAGGAATGAATAGTCCACCTCGTGCTTTGAGGGTAAGTCTTCTGGATTAATCACTTCAGCATGTGACCTTCCCCGTGTAGCATCCACCTTGATTATTTCAAGTTGTTCTTCATCAGACGAAGAATCAACTTCTTCAATAAGTACAAAGTCTTCAGACGGAAACTCCTTCGTCTGTTGGTGGGATGTTTCTTCAGACACACCAGATATCGTCTGTGCTAAGGCAGCATTCAGAGGAGACGCAACAATAGGCTCAGACGCAGTAGTCCTATGTTGGTCTTGGAGAGTTGATGATGACATCTCCATAGTTGAGACTTCTTCACTTAACATTGTCTCCAACTCCTCTGCAAGCTGGGCATTGTCTTTTTGAATCTGGGCAGTTTCTTCACTGTTCATGCCCTCTGAAGTAGCTTGAGCAGATGCTCCTTCAGACGATCCAATGCCCTTTAAGCTTTCAAGAAAGATCTTTTCTCTTTAAGCATGAAGCAAAATAGAGACCCTCTTAGCCTCTTTAAGCGCTTTCTCTTCGTCTGTCTCACCAATAATCACAGACGCAAGTTTTTGCTTCATCTTCTCCTTGCCTTTAGCAGCCTTTTCAAGCGCAAGCTTTCTAGCTTTTGCCTTTTCTTCTGCTGCTATCTTCTGCTTCTCTTCGTCTGTGAGTATCTTCACAGACGGAACAGGTTCAGACGATATATTCACCCCTTCATCTTCACTAGGGGATATCGTCTGTCCTTTTGTCTTAGCACCAATGTGCTTGATTCTGATGGTCCTTTTCTTCTTCTTGAGGGGTTCTTCAAGAACATCCTCAAAAGGGACCTCAGAGATGGTCACAGAAGGAAGAGGTTGAGGTTGGTTAAGTGTTTGGGCTTGTGTTTGGGGTTCAGTTTGAGATTGTGTTTCAGACGGTGTTTGGACTTGGGTTTGTGGCTTAGCACGCTTGATGTGAGCTCTGTTTGGAGGATCTTTGGTGATGGGTGAGAGAGGTACATCATCTTTTTGTGAATGAAGAAAGTCTGGTGCTAGATGCATCTTCGCAAAGGTGTTGGCTTTAACTTCCTTTCCCTCAGGGTGCCAAACAACATCAATGGTGTCAAACCCCTGATTGATGATGATCTTCGAGAAGAGGGTGGCGTAGGGAATGCTACTCTTCCTACGGATATTGCGATTCTTCAGAGCACTTATCCAATGATCAAGGATAAGGTGAGGAAGACTTATCCTTGCTTTCCTCAGATAGTAGAAGATGCAAAATCTATCTCGAAAACTTACATTGTCCCTCGAACCAGTCCTTGGTGTGAAGACATTGTAGAGGAGGTTATGGATAACTTTTCCAGAAGGAGCGAGATTTCCCGATCTGAAAGACTTGGAGTCTTCAGTGTTGAGTTTCTTTACATAGAGTATCTTGTCTACGCGCTCCTCAGATTCATTCTTCATCCAGTTGGGGTTGTAGAAACGCCCCTCGGCTTTACAGTTTCCAGCCTCAGCAATAGAGTCTACCGTGATGATGTACTCTTTGTTGTCAATGGTACCCATAATACCATCATCGAACTCCTTCGCATCGCTCCAGAATTCGGCATAGGCTTCCATCAGCCATGGGCCTCTCATCTCAGCAAACCCCATCCATCCGGTGTGGTCCAAAATCTTCACTATCCTTTCAGAGACGCTTTCAAGAGTCTCCCATGAAATCCACTTGCTTGGCAAGAACAGGTCTTGAGCGAAGAATGTGGTTTCATCAACTTTGGTAGCTTTGGTGTTCTTGGCGGCCATTGATATTTTGAAAATGGAGAATTAGCACTTAGTGAGTTTTAAGGTTTGGAAAGTTCAAACAGTTGCAAATAACAGTAAGGAATAAAAGAGTGAACTTTCAAGAGTATTTATAGACAAAAATAAAAACGGTTGTGATTCATTAGACGAAAGAGATTTCGAAAACTGCCCCTGATTTGACGTGTCCACATCATTGCCTTTTCAATGATTGATTTGACCTCTGCAATTCACAACGCGTGCATATCAATGTCCTAGAATAGTGCAATAAATGACAGACACATTTATTGCTCCTTTTAATTTGTCCCTGCACACTTGAGATAAACTTGTTAAACAGTAATAGTTGCGTCTATTGAATTTTACCACAATAACTATTCAACTTGATCAGACGCAATGTTTTGTCTTAACGCGAAATAATGTACAGTTGGAACAAATAGCTCAGACGGAACAATTTTCAATCATTTAAAGAAATAATCCCAAGATTTTCCTTAATGAAATTGAAACGTGTTTCGTCTAATGCTTTAGTAAATATATCTGCCCATTGAAAATCTATTTTTACAAACTGTATATTGAAAATACCTTTTTGGACATAGTCTCTTATAAAATGAAAACGAATTTCAATATGTTTTGCTTTTGAATGCTGAATAGAATTTTTGCTAAGATTGATTGCACTTGTATTATCACAAAATACTGGTATATGATTTTCAAACCTGGAGTAATCTTCAAGTTGATGTTTTATCCACAGTAATTGTGAGCAACACCCTGCCGCAGCAATATACTCTGCTTCGGTTGTTGAGAGTACAATGGAGTTTTGTTTCTTGCTTGACCAAGATATTAGTGATGATCCAAGAAATTGGCATCCACCACTTGAGCTTTTTCTTTCCACTTTGTCTCCAACATAATCAGCATCACAAAAGCCTCTCAAACTAAAATCATCATTTTTCTTATAAAACAGAAAGAGATCAGTTGTTCCAACAAGATATCTAAGAATTCTCTTTACAGCTTATAAGTGAGATTCTTTAGGGTCAGATTGAAATCTAGCACATAGACAGACACTAAATATAATGTCAGGTCTGCTTGCAGTTAAATAAAGGAGTGAGCCAATCATACCTCTGTATACCGTCTGATCAACAGACTTACCTGACTCATCCTTGTTGAGATTTGCTCCAGACGAATGCATTGGGGTCTTCATAGGCTTGACATTCTCCATCTTGAACTTCTTAATAAACTCCTTTGTGTATTTCTGTTGATGGATGTAGATTCCTTCTTTCGTCTGCTTGATTTGAAGTCCTTGCTTTGTTTCTTACTACTTTTCCAGCTTCATCAAGCTTATTTCTGAACACCCATCTGGTTCCAATGATGCTTTTGTTCTTTGGTCTTTCAACTAGGGTCCACACATCATTTCTTGTGAACTGATTAAGTTCTTCTTCCATAGCCAAGATCCAATCGTTGTCTTGAAGAACATCTTCAACATTCTTTGGTTCTATGCTTGATACAAGAGCATATCTAGATGATTTCTTTAGCTTTGATCTAGTTACAACACCTTGATTCCTATCTCCAATGATGAGATCTTCAGTGTGGTTAGATCAAACTTCCATGATCTTGTAAGTGCTTCATCACTTTGTTGATGAGACTCAGACGAAGAGGGTTCGTCTGTGCGTCTATCGTCTGTTCTTGTTTCGTCTGACCTTTGTTTATCATTTTGACCAGAAGGGTTAACCTGCAAATTTTCAAACAAGTTTTCTAGGTCTGATATTTCTTTATCAGCCTTTGAGTTATCTTGGAACTTTACATGAATTGATTCCTCTACAACTTGCGTCTTAGAGTTAAAAACTCTATAAGCTTTAGATGTGTTAGAATATCCAAGAAAGATTCCTTTTACCACCTTTGAATCAAACTTGCCAAGTTGATCTTTGGTGTTCAAGATAAAGCATTCACATCCAAAAGGATAGAAATAAGAGATGTTGGGTCTTCTTCCTTTCCATAGTTCATATGGAGTCTTATTCAATATTGGTCTTATTAATATTCTATTTTAAATATAACAGGAAGTATTAACTGCTTCTGCCCAATAATATTTAGGGAGAGAGCTTTCATGCAACATTGTTCTAGCCATTTCTTGTAGAGTACGATTTTTCCTTTCCACAACTCCATTTTGTTGAGGAGTTCTTGGAGACGAAAAATTGTGAAATATACCATTTTCAAAACAAAAGGCTTTGAACTCAGAATTTTCAAATTCTGTTCCATGATTGCTCCTTACAGACGCAATACATATTCCTTTTTCTTTTTGAACACGTTTACAGAATATTTCAAAGACCTTGAATGACTCATGTTTATGGGCTAGGAAGTATACCCATGTGAATCTAGTATAATCATCTACAATGACAAATCCATATCTCTTCCCTCCAAGACTTTCAGTCTGAGTGGGTCCAAAGAGATCAATGTGTAACAGTTCTAACGGTCTTGTCGTGGAAACAACATTTTTTGATTTGAAAGAAGCTTTGAGTTGTTTCCCATGCTGACAAGATTCAAACAGACGATTGGTTTTCCAAGATATTTTTGGCAAACCTTTTACGAGATCCTGTTTAGAAATTTTTGAAATATACTTGAGACTTAAATGTCCAAGCTTTTTGTGCCAAATATCTCGTTCATCGTCTGCTGAAATCAAACATGTTACATTCTGATCACTCAGGTCAGAAAGGCAAACCTCATAAAGGTTATTCTTTCTTTTCCCAATAAAAAGAATGGTTTTATCTTTGTTTCTGACTATACACCCATCAGAGTTAAAGGCTACTTTATACCCACTGTCACAAAATTGACTTATGCTAAGTAGATTGAAGTTAAGACCTTTAACATATGAAATGTTCTGGATAAGAGTATTGGGTGTCTTACCAACAGTCCCAATGCCAAGAATTTTACCTTTTCCGAATCAGTATGAGACAGAGACCCTTTACTTGGTCCGAGGTCTTGGAACATAGACAGGTCTCCCGTCATGTGTCGTGAGCAACCACCGTCGGTACCACCAAGTCTTGTCTCTTCCCATTAAGGATATCTGCAACAGGAACAATAAGTGACTTTGGTACGCAAATCTTTTTGGGTCCTTTCTTGTTAGTTACAGAAGGCTTCTTTTTGTTTTTAGCCTTTTCGTAGTTATTAGGAACCTTGTTGTAGTTCCTCTTCTTTTTATCAGACGAAACAGGTTTGTTTTTATTTTCGTTTGTCTCCTTAACATAACCAAGTCCACTTTTATCATTGGGTGATCTCCTATATTTTAAAATATTTTCAAGAATGGAGGATCCCTTTGTAAACTTGGTTAGATCATTAAGAAGGGACTCATTTTCTTTCTTTAATCTTTCGATTTCAAGAATGAAAATGTCCTTTTCAGACTCAGACGAAACATCACTTGATACTTTCTTATCTAGAAATTCTATTTCAGTTTTCAAAACTGCATTTTCTTCCAAAGCTTGTCTCAGCTTGGTTTTGCAAGTTTTGTATTGCTTAGCAATAAAATGAAAGTGAGCTAGAAGAGTATCATATGATATTTCTTCTGATTCTGACTCAGATTCAGAAAGAGAAGAGGATGAAGAAGTTTCATTGAGATTTACCTCTGTTGAGACATGGTCTCCAGCCATGAGACAGAGATATTTCTTTGTTTCTTCTTCTTGAGAGGATTCCTCGAACTTTCATCAAGATCTTCCCAAGTCGGTAAGCTCTTTTTCTTTTTGTCTTTTCTAGAGCTCCACCTCTTTCTCAGTCTGGGACATTCTGACCTCATATGTCCCGGTTTTCTACATTCATAGCACACTATCTCTGTGCTTTTTTCTTTGGTTGATGACTTCTCAGGGAACTTCTTCTCCTTTTTTCTTGAAGAAAAGTTGGCATCTTCCTTTCTTCATCATCATCCTTTTAAATCGTCTGGCCATGAGAGAGACTTCGTCTTCAGACGATTCAGATTCGGTTGAATCTGCCTTCAGAATCTTCATTTTTTTTTCTTGTCTTCTTGTGAGAATCTTCTTTAGGAGTGGTGTCTGGGACGAGAGAGCTATAGGCTCTTGAACTTTGATCTTGTCTCTTTTGCACAAGAGTACCTCATGTACTCTCAAAGCTCCTATTAACTCGTCGAGAGTCAACGTCTTCATATCACGCCCGACTGAGATGCTAGTGGACATAGCTTCCCATGGAGGAGGAAGACTATCCAATATGTTCATGTTATTTTGAGCTTTGGTGAAGGTAATATCCAGCGCAGTGAGTCCATTCAATATTGTTTGGAATCTACCAAACATCATATCGATTGATTCTCCTTTCTTCTTAGAGAACATCTCGTATTCTCTTTGAAGTGTAGCGGCTTTCCTCATGCGCACATCCTCTGTTCCTTCATAGGAAATTTTGAGGGCATCCCAGAGTTCTTTAGCGATTTTATAAGCACATAATCTGTTGTATTCTGTTCTAGACAATGCACACATGATAGCATATCTAGCTTTGTTGTTGAGTTCCATAACAGAGAATTCTTCATTACCCCATTCAACCTCAGGTTTGATAATAGGGATGTTTCCTTGGGTTATGATGTTCCACAACCTGTACTGTGTGGATTTGATGTACATCTCCATACGATCTGCCCAGTAAGGGTAGTCATCACCAGAGAACGCTGGTGGCTTGTTCATGGATGATCTTCCAGATAAGAACGAAGGTCCTTGAGACTCCATCTAGGATCTTTTCCTCTAGCAGCTGTAAAGCGCTCAACCCTTAGAGGCTGAGCTCTGATACCAAACTGTAAAAGATAAACACAAGAAGGGGGATTGAATTGTGTTAATAAAAAAAAAATTATTCCTTTCGTCTGTGGGTTTTAAATCTGTTCAGACGAAACAATGTTTGTATTGAAATATTGATTTTAATAAACAAATGTTATATTATGATTATCCCCTGTTAGTTGAGCAGACGAAACAAATAAATACAGATATTTTTATACTGGTTCGTCTATTCTAGACTACGTCCAGTTACTTAGCAACCACTGAGTTTTCACTACAAACCATGAAAAGGTTACAAGTATTATTTGAACCCAGCCACTTCTGGCTATTACAAGATATTCTTTGCTCCCAGCCTTCTCAGGCTAAACTAACAAGGTATTCTTTGAACCCAGCCTCCACAGGCTAATACAAGAGGTATTCTTTGGAACACAGCCTCCTCAGGCTAAAATGCCACACAAGTGGACTTTGAAAGATGTTTTAAAAACAAAGATTTTTCCTCTTCGCAGAGAGGGTTTTACAATGAAGTTCTAATATCAGACTTGAGCGAATTCTTAGATGAAGGATAGAGATAAGCGTATTCGCCAACTGATTCTTGAAGCTGTGAAGTCCTTTTATATGCATCTTCTTCAAATGACCGTTAGACCCATTTGAATGCCGTTGAGAGTCGTTGAGAGATCTTCTAGAGAGCTTTCCAAAAAGGTTGTCAGTTGTACTTGATTGATTGATAAGAGTCGCGCGGATATAGCGGACTAGGTTGTCTTGATACTACTTCGACTTGTACGAGAGATGTGACAAAAAGGTGAAGACCTTTTTGACTTTGGTGTGTAAGCTCGAGTCCCTATACTGATCTTTGATGCTTCTCATGAGTACATCTTTAGATTTCAAAACTTGGCACGAAAGACTCAACTTGACTTCAGCTTTTGGATAGACGATACGATTCTTCAGTCTTCAGTTGTTGTTGTTTCGTCTCATCCTATCGTCTTAGACTTCACTCTTTGGACAGACGAATGACTTAAGCTTGAATAGTCATCTTTTCCGTCTGTGCATGTATCGTCTGATGATTTGACTTTTTGACAGACGCAGAAATTCTTCTTTGAAGGGTCTCGTTCCGTCTGTGCTGGTTTCGTCTTAGCAAGTCTTGGGTAGCTTGGTTTCGTCTGTCTTGTAATTAATCAAAATCTTGAGACGTTAATCATCCTTGATCTAACAATTAATCAACACAATATTAATTCTTAATTATTATCAAATCAAATCAAAATTATTTTTTAACTCTAAATTAAAAATAATTATAAAATCAATTAATTTCTAATTATATTTTGAACTAAAGTAATCTAAATTAATAATAATTATAAAATCAATTAATACCTAATTATATGTTGAATTAAAATACTTTAAATTAATAATAATTTCAAAATCAATTAATTCCTAGATAATTATATTGAAGAACAACTTTACTTTAATTTAAAAAAACGTCAACCATTAGCAAACATGTGGCTTAATCAGAAGTGAAATCGTTTAAATAGTGAACGACTTCACTTTAATCTGAAAAATGTCAACCGTTAACAAACACGTGACCTAATTAGAAGTGAAATCGTTTAAACATTAAACGACATCACTTTAATTTGAAAAACGTCAATCATTAGCAAATATGTGACCCAATTAGAAGATAGTCGTTTAAACAATGAACAACTCTGAAGAAGTTGTAGAATTTTTAGACTATTTTATTTTTTTAAAGTGTATAATAGCCAAACAACTTTTAACATATTCACTTTAATGAATAATTTATAACTAGACTCCACTTACATAACTTATTTTCACAATGAGTCCAATCTTATAAAAAATCCAATAAAATTAGTTCTTATAATTTTCATAAATACCCCCGGTCTCACCTCTCACCATTTTTACCACATGTAACTTTTTGGAGACTAATTTCTAAAATCTCCAATGATACTTTGTAAATCAGTTTTTGAAATCTACCGTGTTACACCCACCACAATGGTGCAAATATGGAAAAACTTAACCTTGATAAATTTAATATTGCTTTGGAAAAAAAATTAACCTAACTTGTATATGAAACTCTCAACTTAACTAAATTAAATATAAGAAATTTAATTGTATACAAATCTTTGCTCCACATTTTTTTTTTTTTTTGCAAAAATTATGAAAAACCCTTAAGTAGATGATATTATTTGTGATATTGAATTTTCGAAACAAGTACTTAATTCATTAAAATAAATAAATGTAGTTAATTTAGTTACTTTTAATTAACAATGACTTAAATTTGAATTTTATTTCTGAAATACTCTTCTTAATGAATGCATAAATTTGAATTTCATTTCAGAAATACTCACAAGAATTAAATGTTTTTATTAGGGAATGTTATATCAACTTTCCTACCATTAATAGTAATAAATATTTCTTATGATTTAAAATAAAAGTACTTTATATATTGCATACATACAAGACAGGAAATAGTATTACTCAATTTATTTTATTTTTACAAAATTAAAAAAAAATGATTTAAATTAGGTAAATTGTAGCAAAATGATAACGATAGTGGTGAATGTTCCCACGTAGAGGGAGAAAAGGCCGTTTGGCGCAAGAGTTGGCTAACCTCAAAGGTGCATAAATAGATTCGCACTGTTGCTTTGCGAAGAAGAAAAATTGGCCAATTGGGTTTGTTCGTTAAGCATTTTTATCTTTTTCTTTTCATAAATTTTCCCTTTTCTATATTCCTCTTCAACTATTCACATCTTCTCCTTTCATTCTTCCTCCTCAATTTCTTTTTTTTTTTTTTTTTTTTCTTTCTTCTTTTTTATTTGTTTTTGAAGGTTTTATTTTGCAGGTCGCTCCAATGGAGAAATCCTCCTCTTCGCTTAAGAAGAAACGTTCTAAGAAATCATCCAAGGTATTCTTATTTTTCTTAGTTTTTGCAATTTAGGGTATTTAATTTTAAGTTGCAGATTTATTCTAAGGCAATCAATCTCATTGGTTTAGTTTTAGGAAAAAGAAACGAATGTTCTGTTTCTGTTGTTGCTTGTGTTTTGTTCACTGAAATTTTGTCATTTTGTGTGTGTCAATCATGTTCCTAAAGTGACTATGATGTTTTTTTTTTGGTTCGTCCTTGGTTTTTTTTTCCTGCTTCATTGTATATGTGTCGATTCTTAAAATATGATTTGGTTGTTGAGTTTCTCAATCTGAGTGCATGTTTTTGTTGAGTTGGTTTTGGAAGAACGTATGATTTAACAGTGTGTGGGTTTTCCTGTTTTTGTCATCACAAATGTAAATTCATTTTGATTTTGTTTTGTGCCCAATTTGATGGTTTAGGCTAAGGCAAGCAATAAAAGTAATAAGAGTAGGAAGTATAAATTGAAGAAGGTTCGCCGCCGCGAGGTTTCTCTTTCTAGTTCTGACTCTGATGATTCAACAAGTTTGGACGCATTGACTTCCTCGAGTTCTGAAGATAGTTACAGAAGAAAAAGGGATAGGTCTCGGACAAGAAAAGATGCAAAAGGTCGTAAGAGGACGGCTCGGGAAAGATCCTACAGCCGTGACAGCAATGAGGACTCTCATTATGCTAAGAAGAGAAAAAAGGTGAAGAGGAAACATGAGCATGATCAGGTGAGGAAGAAACCGATCAAGAAGAAAAAGATTAAGAGAGAAGCAAGTGTTGATTTGATTAGCAGCAGATCAAGGAGCTGCTCAACATGTCAGGATGGGAGTACTAGCAGTGATGACGGTCAATATAAGAGCCGCAAGGGAAGATCGGAAAGAAAAGATAAAGACAAGATATTGAGAGGAAGAAATAGAAGTAAAAAGAGTAGTAGATACATGGCCAGAAGTTGTTCTTCGTGCAGTCCCTATAGTGAAAATAGTTATGAAGTAACTGAGGAGAAACATATAGGTGAGAACAATTCCAGGTGGCTCCGGTCAGTTATTACCGTTACAAAAGGTGCAGAAGAATATGGAGAATTATGTAGAAATGAAAACAAGGAGGAGATTGTTGATGATCATGATTACCCTTGTAGAAGTAATGACAGTAATGATGGAGGCACAAAGAGACAGTTGGATCATCATACACCTCTTGCATCAGAAGAGAAATGGAGAGTTGAGGATGAGGTGAGAGATAGGGATGCTGATCTTAACTTTGCAGAGCCCAAACTTAGAGATGGGGGCTACAGTGGCAGCATTAACCTTAAAGCTTATAGTGCTGGGACAAGTGAACCTGTAAAGGAAACAAACGAGACACCTGGTGCTAATATGAATGATGATGAGTTGGAGTTAATTCTAAGACAGAGAGCATTGGAAAACTTAAGAAAGTTCCGAGGTGAGATGCAGTCTACTGCAAAAGCAATTCCTGATCAGAAAAATAAAATTGTTAGCCAGGTGAAGCAACCAATTACTGATAAACATGAACCGGTTCTAGGTAAGTCTGTTGTCAATGATGCAACTGTAGGAACGAAATTTGATAAGGGAACCCCTGGAGAAGAAACTAATTTGCCTGTTCAGAGTAGAAATTTAATTGCTCGTCCAAGAAATGATGAAAGGTTTTCAAACATGGATGAAGATGTATCAGGTTCTGCTAAGTGTCATTTGGCCTGCACAGCAGAGAAGGTGATTGATTCAGACAACTCAAGTGGAACAGTTAATGAATCCGCTAATTACAATATATCCAACTTAGAATTAACCAAGCAAATGCAAAAATCTATGCATGATTCACTTCAAGCATCTGCTTCACATGAACCCTCCAATGCAAAGTTCCCCATGACCGAGGGTGATGTAGAAAGGAATGAGAGTACTGAAAATGCAATCCAGAGTATTGATAACAATGGCAGAGATGATGTTTCATCAATAGAGAATAAATCAGGCAAATTGCAAGAAAACTCCAACCAGGGCTCCCAGTTTGAGCAGAAAACAATGACTGTGATGCGGGGTGGTGAAATGGTACAGGTGAGAGTGTGGTAATCTTTCTAATATTTTGGGCAATTTGACATATATGGGTTAATTTTATTTTTCTTTTACCCAAATAGGGTTTTTTGAAAATAAATTACAGTCGTGGGTCTGTTTTGGGCGGACCCGCTAAGGTGTGTAGTGCGTTCAAGGATGATGCGCCACGTGTCAATCTGTGGTGGGATGTGCTAATGTATGTAGCAGATTTGAAAAGACAACTGACATCGTGATCCAGACTCTAGTGTGTCCTTACAAAAAAAAAACACTCTCTTTCCCTTTTTTCATCACCTTCACGTTGACGTTCCTCATTTTCGAAGTTGTAAAAAAAAGTTTGCCTTTTCCCCATAGTAACCCTTGCCTTGACGATTCAACATTTTTGAAGCAGTAAAAACAAAATACACCCTTTTTGTCTTTTCCCATCACTCTCACCTAACTCTTGACACTCCCCATTTTCGAAGCTGTAAAGAAAAACACTCTCTCTTTGCCTTTTCCCATGTATGCATTAGCGCTTGGCATTTGAGCGGATACAGTGCTTGGTTGAAGGCGCTTGATGGCTGAACATGTCTTGCTTTGAGTCCATTAGATGCGCTCACAGCTTGAGCATATCCGTTCAACACAGACCCATGACTGGAAATAATTTCAGCCAAAAAAAAAAAAGCAAAAGAAAAAGACCCGGTTGGGTCAAAAAGCCAATATTCTGAATGTTACTGACATAATGTTGAGGCAGTTGAGCCCTTAAATATGGTATGTGATCCTCTGCTTTACTTGTCATTTTTTATTACTAATAGTTTGTGAATGTCCAGGTTAGCTACAAGGTCTATATCCCTAATAAGGTCCCTGCTTTGGCTAGACGGCAACTTAAGCGATGATCTTCCATCTCCTCTTCATCTTGTTTGACACATGAAAAGGGTAGACACACACATGTACGAGAAAGTATAGAAATGAAGAGATTATTGATGGGCTCATCTGTTTTTGAATTCTAAGAATTGCATAATTTCTCTATTAGCTATATTTTAGGTAGTATTAGTCTTCGTAGGTTATTTGAATGTGGTCTTTCACAATAGTATTATTAATGCAACCATTGCAAATGAAGAAGACCGCTTATATTTCTTTTAGGTTGGACATCGAAGACCTTACCCAAGTCTGCTCTGTCATCTGCAAACAAGCTCTAAACATGATATACTGTGCTTGTTTAATCTGTTTTTTTAAATGATCTTTTATTTATTAGAAAGTTTAATAAATGAACCATTATTTTCCTCCAAATATGGAGGCCAGTGAATGCATCAATAATTCCTTAGAATCAATATATGAATTTTCAAGTTTGTATTAACAAATTCTAGTATCGACTATTTTCAGTAATAAGAATAACATCTCATTTAAGAGTGCCAAATGTTAGTCAGTGTTAACTGAAGGCCTCAGACATAATCCAAACAAAATAGTGTAGTATATTCAGTTCATAAGCACAAAATTTTCAATGTAATACGCATTATATAGGTCCAGTATACACGCAAACAAATGAGACATCAAATGGGAAGCTATTTTATATAAGAATGAGATGAGCAAATTATATATGCATAGTTATATACTTAACATTTTGCTCGTTATTTTTAAACAATTTTTTTTTTTTGTTTTGCTACCTACATCTTCGTATGTAATTTAAGAGGGTGGTATTGTTCAGGAATTTGTAACTAAAGTTTTTATTTCATTTATGATTACAAGGAGTATTTTTACTTGTTCATCAAGAATATCTCCGACAAAATTTTTGAAGGCACTCAAAGGTGAGTTATTTCTTCTTTATCAAAATTTCTTTATATATATAAAGAGTCAAGATTCAAGATTTAAACTTTTGACCATTTACTTAATGTATCCTAATTCATCCTCACTTTAATCATTCACTTGGGGTAGTATTGCAACTAAATTTTAACATTTAAAGAAAAAACAAAATTGAAAAAAGAAGACAATAACTAAAAAAGCTTTAGAACTTTTGGTGACAATAAATATTACAATTTCGTGTTATAAACCTTTTAAAATAATTTTTTTCAATTGTTTACATAATGTTATTTAATACTTTTTAATATAATCTTTATTAATGCAACTTCTATGCATTTTCTTTCCTAATTTCTCACAAGGTCAATATTAGTAGTTGAGAGAGGGAATGGATAGATTTATGATTAATGATAGTATTAAATTAACAAACACAGAATTAACTAACTAAAGCAAAATACATTAATTGATACATATTTATTATTTCTATATATATATATATATAAAAAAATCAATTTGGGGAAATTGAAAAGCGTTAGCGATGGTGTTCTCTTCGAACCCCTTTTCCCTGAGCGTTCCCGAACCGGCGTTCGAGTCATGGCTCCGCGACACCGGCTACCTCGAAGTCCTCGACCACCGCACCTCCTCCTCCGCCGCCGCATATCCCGTCCCTTCCGGCGCCGGCGGTCTCTTCTCCGGGCTCCTCACATTCCTCTCCCTCTTTACTCTCAATCCCTTCGCCAAGCTCACCGCCGATGATTTCTCCGGCGACACGCCGTCGTGGTCCCACTCCTTCTTCAGTTTCTGTGACTCTTACTCCTTCCCTCCATCTCCCTCCCAGGCGCGATTGAGAGTGCAAGAAAACGTCAAACGCTACGCTCGCAACTACGCTTATCTCTTCATACTCTTCTTCGCTTGCACTCTGTACACTCTCAATTTTGCCTCTTACTTTTCTTTTTTATTTGAATTAAGTTTTTGTTTCAATTCGAGAATCTATGATATAAATTTCTCTATGAATACTTATAGGCTTACTCACAGGAGAAGAAAATTAGAAGGAAAATTGAATTAGGTTTCTCCCTAAGTTAAAATCAGCTTATAGGAAGGAAAACAGAGTAATAAGCTTCTCCATAAGCTATAATTAGCTTATGCATTTAAAAATAAGTTTTTGCGAAAACTAATGAAGAAGCTTTTTTTTTTTTTCTATGTTTTTCTTCTTTGAATGATTATGGAGAGGTTTATCAGAACATGCCCAAAGTTGAGATACATTAGTTGATTTTAGGGTAAATCACTTTTTGGTTTCTCAAAAGTGTTGAGGACTGTCAGTCGCATAGTTCCTAAACTAAGCAAATTCCAAATAAATCTCTGAAACCGGCGATTGTTTCACTGAAGTACCTAAACTTAACTAACAGTTATTTTAGTTATTAAACATGTTCGTGTTATCACTTAATTCACATGTTACATGTAACAGTTGGACTAACATGAATGGCTGGTTGCAGTTTTAGGGATTTTTTAAAAATTTCCTTAGTGTTAGGGACTAAGATGATAGTGCCTAACTATTTCAGGGATGAAATAGGGGATTTACCCTTGATTTAACTTGTGGAAGAAGCTTAATTCATTTTAATTTGTAACGTGGTTATTGTTGTGCCCTGCTCTTTGGTGTGATGGAATTGTCTGTTTTTGGTTTTTGTGGTTGCAGGTATAAGATGCCGGTTGCTCTTGTTGGGTTGATATTGTGTTTGGCATTGTGGGATTTCTTCAAGTTTTGTAGTCAAAGATGGGGATTGGAACAGTATCCCTTGACTCGCCAGTGTTTGATTCGTGTCGCCCAATGTGGTGAGCAATCATGTCCTATACGAGAGATTTTATTCTGTACAGAACTTAATGCAGTTGCTTAGGTATTTTTAGTTGTGTTCTTGAATTAGAGAACTAGATTTTTACGCTGGCAATTTATGTGATTAAAGTTTGCATTAAATATTAACACAATGTTTTTGAAGTGAAATTCTAATTTTAATTGGAAAAATTCTAATTTGGATGTGCATTATATACATACCAATATAGGTACATCTGAGCGGAGCTACCAAGAGTAGCTTTTACGTCTTTGATTCAAATTTGAAATGATGCAACACTGACCTAGACACATGAAGAAATTACATCTAAGTGTTGCCTGTTTGTAATTTTACTTTTTAGCATCAACTGGTTTTTTCTTCTTGTTCTTATGATTTTGCTATACTTTTATTGGGTATTGATAACATCCACTAGGCATGTATTGCTTGGACTTTGCTTAAGCTGTGGACATGCTGAATGTATAATCTTTCACCCCTCCAACCAAAAGAAATTCACTCACCTTCTTCCGATACGTGAATGAAATATTTTGAATCTGTTATATACTTTGCTGTGTAATTCTACCTTTAAATTTCTTCTTCTTAGCTCATTGGCAGACATATCTTGTTCTTTTATGGCACACTGTTTATGGATGCTGGAAAAATAACTCTTAATCTGATGTTGTTCATAAGGTTGATTGGAACTTCTGTTTCTGAATCTCGTTTTTGCAGCAACTGCAGTTATTCTAATCATTTCCAATGTTCAAATAGCTCTCTTTTGTGCCATATGTGTCAGCTATGCAAGTAAGTCTTTCTTGGTATGTACTCTTGTTCCTACCTTGTTCCCTTCAACAAGGGGTTATTAAGTTCAAAAATTCTACGTAGGCGTGATACTTCATGCTGGATTTCGCAAGTTGACCCCTGTAAAGCAACCTTCCGTGGGCAGAGGTAGGTAGTTGGCTTTATCAATGAAATTGTGGTGCAATTGCCTTTATCCACCACATCTTACTGAGGTGATTCAAGGGAGAAGATTATTGTGCTTACAATGTAGAATTTAAGGGACAAGACTTTGATACAGAAGATTGGCCAATGTAAAAAAGGTTGAATTTTATATACGTGGATTAATATTGATCAATTTTTTAATAATAAATTCTTTGAATTATTAAATATACCAAATACTGAGATTATTAATTTATTCATAACATTTGATTAGTTGATGGAATTATAATTGAGTTTTTGTTTTGGATGATGCCTAATGGGTCATGTAGTGCTTTTTCATCCCACTTGACTTTAAATTGTTTTTTTATAATTGTTTCCCTATTTGCTGACCATGTTTGAACAAAGATGGGCTTCTCTGATGCATGCACAATTTTGATTTTAGTTCATGATATTATAGGATTTTGATTTTAATTCATCATATAATATGCTATAATATGGGTGTATATGATGATTGATGCATGTTCTAAATTTCTTTCAATTAATACCATAATCATGAATGATACTACATATATAATTTTTTTTTTTAATATTTGATATCACAAATAATTTAGAATTTTATATTCTTTGATCCCTAATCCATGTAACTTTGAATAGAATTCGACCTTATTGTATAAATTTAGGACTTTTGATCATGAGATATTGATGGCATTTTGGTTTCTAATGGGAAAATAACGTCTCACTTTTTAGCATGTTATCCTGATGCGACTCTCATATAACACTTGGACTGAGATTGGTTATTCAAGTCGAGTATTTTTTTTTCTTTTCATTTTAACTTTTTTTTTTATGAATCTTTGAGTTTTTTTTTTAATTTTATTTTATTAGTATAATTTATCCTAATAAAATATATAATTAAATACTAAAACACACTAAACATAATCTTTAAATATAACCAAGGCATGAAAATATTCGTACTTAGAAAGTGCTTATAGAATTACTTACATTTATCTCACTTCAAAGAGAATTGAACTTGTGGCTTGGCAGACATAAGAAATTGTCTAGCTTTACTTAGCCAATTTTTTTTGAATGTGTAAATTTTTCTTGTTTGGTAGAAAAAATGAAAAATTCTTTCTAGGAGTTCTAGTTATAAAATTTTCCTCTTAAAAAGGACGTTTAATGGGGATTAATGTGCACTGGACATTTTTCTTCTACCTTTTCGAGTTCAATAGATTTTTTTATTACATATATAACAAATATTTTTAAGAAAATAAATGCTTTACCTGTCTTCTAACATTTATTTCTTATTTTTTTCTTCTTCTATTTAAATAATATTTAGGGTCTCTCTGGTTAGGTGAAAAAGGAGATTTTAATGGAGGGGAGGCATTGCAAGGAGGAGAGGAAAGAAATTTTAAAATTAATTTTTTTTTTATTTATTTTTATTGATAAACCATTTTATAATTGCTTGAAAAAGAAAACAAGAAAATTTAGTCAAATTACACAGCAAATTTTAAAATCTTTCCTCTCATCCAAATACTTGGAGTCAACTCGTAATACATATTATTCTTATTGGATTTATCAGAAGAAGTTAAATAACATGCTTTAACTCAACAATGATTACATGTTAAGGTTAGTGGACTAAACCACAAATATGTAATATCCGCATGTTCAATTGCAACTTTCATTATATTCTTAACATCATTGCATCATACTTTTCTAATCCCATTTGGGGGACTGACAATGGTGGAGGCTTACGTGTTTACCTTCATTCTTACTACACATTATGATTCTTTGATAGTGCAACCAACAGGTGTTATGCAATTGACATTTTTCTCAAATATATGAATTTTATTTTCTCATTTTGATTTTCAAACTTCACTATAAAAATTAGCTAGATCTTCTACTATACTTGCCAATGATCCTTTAATCACCTAGATATTATCTACAATCCGGACTCTCTTTCTGTCCGGAGGGAATCATTCTTTCTCAATCTTGCCCTCTTGCTATTTTGCGGCTCAGTCGCTAAATCTGCCCAATTTCCTCTTCATGTGTGGCTACCTGATGCTATGGAAGGACGGAAAGAACAGGTTCAAAATCGCGATCAATTCCTTTTTCAAATCCTGCGGCAGCTGCGCGAGCTCTTCCTGCTACCTGTTTATATTATTTAGGCAGAATACCGCCCCCCTTTTTAATAGGAAATTCTTTCAAATTCAACAAAATAATGCAGTTTTAAAAAAAGGGTGGAAGTGCCGTCGCTCAACGGATAAAAATTACTCTAGGGATAACAGGCTGATCTTCCCCAAGAGCTCACATCGACGGGAAGGTTTGGCACCTCGATGTCGGCTCTTCGCCACCTGGGGCTGTAGTATGTTCCAAGGGTTGGACTGTTCGCCCATTAAAGCGGTACGTTTCAAAAACTGGTATACTTTCCGCTCAATTATCCATTTATAGATGGAGCTTCGATCGCAGCTAACCTTGCTTACCAAAGCTGCAAATTTGACAAGAGCCAATAGAAAGCAGAATCAGAAATTAAGGTATTATGGGAGAAAGTAAGTGTAGGCCACTTGGATTCTTGATAGGGCTACCCTTTGCTGTTCTTTCCTTGGTGTTATCTCTGGTTGGTGCTGTTATTTGGATCATAGGGTAAGTTGGTTCCTCCGTTATAATTGAAGTTATTTTAGTTATACATAATTGTTGTACCTTTTTCTTGTAGTTGTTGAAAGAGGATTAGGACTTAGCACTTGTTCCACTTATAAATTATAATGGCGATAAATATTAACTTGAATATTTTTTTACAGGTCAGTGTTGAGCTGCTTGTGTCCTTGTTGCATCTGTTTCTCAGGGCTTGCCAATTGCGCAGTTGGTCTCATCAAACTTCCACTAAAACTCATTCGCTGGTTTATTCATCAGATACCTTGCTGATCAACTCCACAGTTTGATCATGAGATCATCCATGATAAGCTATAAGGTAATGTATAATATAATCTAATTTAAAATACTTATAAAGTAAGAGACAACAATAATAATAAAAGTCAGCACTTATCAGAAAAAACTTAAAGATTTTATTAAATAGAAATAGAGAACGAAATTTATAGAAAAAAATACAAATTGTTAAAAAAAACGTATGATTGACAATTAGTTATAAAAAAAATAGAAAAAAATTAATAAAATAAAATTATGTAATAGTATATATTTTATAAGTTAATTAACTAATTGAGTGTAAATTGAAATTAGTTGTAAAACAAAATAATAAGACAAGTGTTAATTATTGCTTTAACGATGTCCGTTTAAAAAGAGAATTTATTTTTATTAAGATGGGTAAAATTTGCCCCTCAACATTTTTCTTTATTCATCAATGAAGTGCAAATTAAATACTTTTAGTTTCTAATTTCTTAATCAGTATTATGTGGGCAATAAAATAAGAGTCAATCTTCAGCAATTTAAGATAGGGAAATACTAATGAGTGCTTTTAGGCCACTGATTAAGAAGTGAAACTAATTTTAATTGACATATATACAATTACATTGCCTGAAGCTTTTGTTTTTTTAGGTTTATTTATAATTTACACATTAAATATTTTCTTTTTTTAATTTCGGAACCAGATCATACCAGTGAAGAAGACCCTTCGAGATGAAGTAATGAAAGAATCTTGCAACGAACGACAATGAAGCACTCACAACCTTCAACGGTGTATTGCATGTAATGTAACTTATTGATTTAGTGTCACTTTTGATCTAATGTTTTACTCATGTTTTATTGGTTTTCCATTTTTGTACATTAAATTTAAAAATTTCCATTTTGATATTTCAAGTTTTTAAATATTTTTATTTTAATATATTAAGTTTTTAAGGGAACATTAAATTTTTAAGAATTTTATTTTTGATGTATCAAATTTTTAGATAGTTTAATTTTAATCCATTAAGTTTAAGAAATTCAGTTGTATTAGACTTCAACAAGGATAAGAATTATATTTTATATAATAACATATCTAATAATAATTATATTCATCTATCACTTAAAACAAATTAAACTATCTTAGAGCATTACAATTATTCTCTACCACATAATAATTAAATCTCATAGGAAAATGAGAAGAACTAAGCTCTTTTAGAATAATTTAATTTATGTTAAACAATAGATTAAGATGATTATTATTGAATTTAGGTTAAGTGTCATTTTTAATATTCTATGAGATTTTCTTTGTTTTATACTTAATTTAGTCCTTTATTTGTTGAAGTTTCATATTTTGATTACTAAGTAATTTTCCATTACAAGAAAATTCAATTTTACACTGACATTATTATGATTTTAATTTTAAAATTATTAATTTAAAATAATGATAACTTTTACCGTTATTACATGTATTCATAGTGGAAAATAATATTTTGAAAAATAAAAAATCAATATATATATATATATATATATTATATTAATGGAAAAATAGAAAGAATCAAAATGTGTATTTCAATGACACAAAAGACCAATTTGATATTTTTTAAAATTTAAATAATCAAAATAAAAAAAAATAAAATTTTAAAGACTAAAAGTACCATTTATCTTTAATTTATTATCATGTAAAACATAACTATTATTTTTTGGCTAACTTATAGAATGATTGGATTTGGTAAATGAAATTCTTTAAGAAATTTAATATTATTTAAAAATTTAATGTAATAAGATAAAAAATTTATAAACTTAAAAATACCGTAATGAAACATTTTAAATTTAATATACTAAAACAGAAAAATTATAAAAATATAACGAACAAAAAGGACTGAATCACCTACCACTAAGTTATTATTTAGATTCAATTTATATGATATGAAATTTTGTTATTTTAAAATATTCTTTAACTATTTAGAACCATATGCATTGATATTAGATTAATATTTTTAATAAAAAACTATTTAAATTGACAAAATATGACACATAAAAATGAATGATGAAGAATTGTGACTTTTTAAATAAATAAATAAATATATATATATATATATATATATATATATATATATATATATATATATATATATATATATATATATATATATATATATATATATATATATATATATATATATATATATATATATATATATATATATATATATATATATATATATATATATATATATATAAAGAAATCGAAAGTCTAAAATAACATTTAAGCTAATGTATAAATTAGTGTTGTGTAGTCTCTGTGCTTTGAAACGACGGTGGTGTAGATTGTAGAACCAAATTCATTATTGAAGCATGGTATGCACCATTTCAACCACCATCAAACTTCACCAACGAATCTTCCAAACCCTGATAAACACACAAGCATGTTTCATGCATTCACAATCACAACTTTCTTCTTCAGCGATGTTCATACAGAATATTCTCAAGTTCCGAAGAGACAAACCCACTCAACAACTCGAACTCGCTCTCGACCGGTGCGGCTTCCACCTCAACCACCACCTCGTCGTCGACGTTCTCCGCCGACACCGCTCCGATTGGCGCCTCGCCTACGTTTTCTTCAACTGGGTCTCCAAAGCACCTTCCTACCACCCCAATTCCGAAGCCTGCAATGAAATTCTCAACATCCTCGGTAAAAATAAGCGCTTTCAAGAACTTCACCAAGTGTTCGATGAAATGTCAAACAGAGAAGGACTCGTTGATGAGACGATTTTTGAGACTCTGCTTCGTAGGTTTGTTGCTGCTCATAAAGTGGAGGAAGCAATTCAGTTGTTTTACAAGAGAAAGGAGTTCGGGTTGGAGCTTGGTCCTGAGGCTTTTCGCACGCTTTTGATGTGGCTGTGTAGGTACAAGCACGTTGAATATGCAGAAACTCTGTTTCATGATGTTATGAAGAAGGATTCGAGGTTTTGTCCAGATATAAAGACATGGAATGTGATCTTGAATGGTTGGTGTGTGTTGGGGAATGTGCATGAGGCGAAGAGGGTGTGGAGAGACATAGTTGCTTCTCCATGCAGGCCTGATGTTTTCACGTATGGAACTTTTATTAAGGCATTGACAAAGAAAGGGAAACTTGGGACGGCAATGAAGTTGTTCCTTGGCATGTTGGACAACAAGGGTTGTTGCAAGCCTGATGTTGTGATATGCAATTGTGTTATAGATGCTCTTTGTTTCAAGAAGAGGATTCCTGAGGCATTGGACATTTTTTGTGATATGAAGAATGGGTTAGGTTGTGAACCGAATGTGGCAACTTATAATTCACTTATTAAGTATATGTGTAAGATAAGGAGAATGGAGAAGGTGTATGAGCTGGTGGATGAGATGGAGAGGAGGAAGGGGAGTTGCTTGCCCAATGCTGTTACTTATTGTTACTTGCTTACTTCATCGAAGGAGCCGGAGGAAGTTCACCGGCTTTTGGAGAGGATGGAGAGAAATGGATGTGCCATGAATGATGATGTTTGTAACTTGGTGTTGAAGTTGTACTTGAAATGGGATGATGGGGTTGGAGTGAGGAAAACATGGGAAGAAATGGAAAAGAATGGATGGGGACCGGATAGGCGATCGTATACCATTATGATTCATGAGCATTTTGATAAAGGGAGAGTAAAGGATGCAGTGCGTTATTTTGAGCAGATGATATCTAAGGGAATGGTGCCGGAGCCAAGGACAGAGAAGTTGATAAGTTCCACGAAAATTCGGTTGAAGGGGAGGACAGAAAACCAGGAAGTTGTTGAAGGCGGAACAAGTAGTGTTTGAGTTCTTGGGGTTTGATAATTAACAAGCTATTAGAAGTGCATTTCCCAAATTGGGTCACTTTTTTTGTCTCTACTCCCTAAATCATCTTTGATTGCCTCATTTAACAAAAAAAATCAACATTTCACAATCCTGTGTATTGTGTTGGTTTGAGATGTTAATTTGATGTCCCATAAATTACACTATTGTGTTGTCAAACGGCAAGTATATGATAATGTTCATGATTTGGGATTCATTCTTATTTTGATGCACTCAAGGTTTATAATAAATGTCCAAACTCCAAACCATTAGGCTCATAACTTTTGTGCTCATCTGTTTGTGTATTCCGAGTGTTTTCCCTTGGTTCCACATGAGTGTGGAATTGTTTTTGATTTGGTTAACTTAATAGCTATTGGTTCTTCTGTATTGAAATTTTGAGCTCTTCATTTGTCTTGCTACATAAAGTGTTCTTTTGAAAGGAGGATTTCCACCAGTTATTTTTTGTTACATGAAATATTGAGTGTGGCCTTTTTCTTCTGTAATAAAATGCAAAGAATAGTGTTGGTTTTGTTGTCTAAAATAATGAGATTGTCACTTTTCTTTTATTTTGCTTAAAGTTAGTTTATCGTTGTTTCTGTTTGTGACGTGTAATCTGAATGATACCTTTTTATCTCCCATTATTTTTATCTAATTTGACCATGTTTTGTTGCTTTGGTGGGTTGGGTTTTGACACTGCAGTATAATAACAAAGAGTAGTTTCTTGAATTCATAGGGTGTGCTCATTGCCACCAATTTTCATGAATGCTATCCTTTTTGACTTAATAGACCAAGAGATTTTTGTTAGTTTCTGAGAACCCCAATGGGAGATACCCCTACACGGGTCTGCACCAATCTTATTATTGTGTGGCCTTCCACAAGACATTTTTCTTTTCATTTTGGTTTGTCATTATAGGAAGCTTGAGCGAGGAGAATGCTTCACTTTCCAACTTGGAAGAAGTGTCTCTAAGGTATAAATCACTTATCTAAAGTGCATATTTATTTATGTGTTTAAAACAATTTTTATTTGTAAGTTAATTTGGTCCTTGACATCAGGAACTTAATTTAGCATTGATAATTGTCAAATTCAAGGATTTTTTTCTTCTTCACAATTTAGGGACTTAATTAATTGGTGACTCTAATTTTAGGAACTAATTTTGTGTATTACTCATCTTTTAGCGTACTTATATTTTAATTTTAACATTATACTCATAAGTATGATTAAACCAAAGTGTGCTTGGATTAGTGGTACTCAATTCATGAGAGGTGATTTTTGACTTGTGTCTTCTGATAAAACCACAAGCAGTATCAAATTACTTACAACAAACAAGTCATTTCTTTATATAGTAATGCATTCTTGATTGTCAATAAAGTGAATTATATGCTCTGATTGTAAAGACAGGTAGATTGAATTATATATAGTTATGCATTTCTTTATATATTACAGATGATGTTCTAAAATTCTACCTATATGCTCTAATTGTAAAGACAGGTAGATTGGATAATATGGACTTTATATAATTTTATTGTGGCTGCATTTGTATCATATTTATTTAATTTAGATATTCGTTTGTAGCATCCAAGTTCAACAATACAAGGGGTACTATGGTAAAAAGAAAAGTGTGGTGGTGGTTTTTATTCTAGACCAGTGTACAGGACACTAATTTGGAACCATCACATTTTTGTGTTTAACCTACAGGTTGTTGGTTTTGAAGCAGCTGTCTCAACGAAATTTTGTCCAACAGTTGTTGGATTCTGGACTGACAAGAGAGGTCTTAGTGTGTGACTCATGAATGAGTGGTGAGTTGAGAGTGATTTCTATTTTTGTGATTTTATGCCTTGCCACGAGTGTGTCGATTGTTATTGCAGGAGAAAAAATGAGCCCAAGGAAATGGGAGGAGTGGTGAATCGTGATCAAAGTACAAATCCCCCCAGCTCAACACCTATGCATGTTTGAATGAGAATATGAAATGTGCTTGTGTGGGAAAATTGTTGAAATAAAAATTGAGTTATTGAATTATGGTATGGATGTGTGTAGTTAGAGAATGATGTTATATGTGTATGCATGAATGTGAAGGATAAACATAATCGTTTTGATAAGTCACCAGGCTCTATAGGAAGTCTCAAGAATATGTAATTTTTATTCTATCACGGTTAATTCAATAAATTTCTTTTATCCTGCTCTTTTAATATAAATTGTGTTCTGTTTGATATAGTTGTATTGATTATGTATTTATGTTTGCTGTGTATGTCAAATAGCTTTTCCCAAAACTTGAGAAGGTGGTTTTTTCATACATAAATGTGGTGACAGGATTCTGGTCTGAGATGTATCATGCAGGAAGACCAAAATTTGGATGGTGTGGTGAAATGGTATTGATAAAATTTCAATCTCAATGACATTTCTAGATTCATTGTTTTGTAGTTACAGGCATCATGTCATCTTTGTAGGAGGAGAATCCAAGCAAGCAAATTAATTATGTAAATGTAAATGATTTCCTTAGGAAAAATGAAAATTAATTATAACACGGGATATGCTAAGGTGATAGGAAGAAAGTCTGCTACAAATTTTCTAGCCCAATCCAAAACAACAATAAAGCTCCTCAAACCCATCTCAATTTTAGCAAGCAAATTAGCATATCTAAAGACAATAGAATCAAATTGTACCAACTTGAAATGAGTTTTAAAAATGCATCATAGTTTCAAATTTTCAGTTGAACTCCCAAAAGTTTGGCTCTGTTATCAACTCAATTGCATTGTTGAAATTAAAACTTAGTAGTTTTATATTTTGTACAGTGTGAATCATGTGCAATGCAACGTATAGCATACAAAATTTTCAAGTCTTTTATATGTTTGATAAATTTATATTTTTTATTGAATTTGGAAGATATATAAAATAAACAATATATGTTAATAGTCCAATTCAATTTTGAACATGAGAACTAAAATTTAATAAAAAAAAAAACAAAAATGTATATTTTTTGTTTTCAATTTTTTTTTAAGTTAACTGTTTATTCAATTGTTAATTTTGAAACAGTTTCAATCGATTGATAAAAAAATTAAAATATATATAATATTAAATCTTGTGTAAATTAATATAAAAATGTTATTATAAATTAAAATAGACGTAATCAACATATTACATAAAAGAAATTAAAACATTCATATATTACTATTTTGTTAGAAAAATTACTTCAAATAATTTTTTAGTTTCTTCTTTAAAAATTATATGTAATTTTCAGGTCATAATTTTTCATAAAAATCAATTATTTTAATCAATTAATTTGGTTAATCTTATCGATTACTATTTACTTATCAAAATTAGGAATTTGAAAGTAAAAATAAATAAATAAAGTCTTATTGAAATTAATATATTTAAAGTATATTATAAATGTGATATTAAAATTTATAATGGAAAACATAATTTCTTCTGTTTTGAGTTAAATTTTATATTTTAGTTAGTTAGTATTTTTTTAAAAAAAGGAAAATTTAAAATAATTTAAACTAATCAATTACTAAAAAATATGGATAAAAATGTATTTTTAAAGGTTTTAAATATAAAAAAATTGATAATATGACTAAGTTTGTTTTATTTCAATAAAAAAATGAATTGAATTTAGGGAAAAGAGGTGTTTATACAAAACATATTATTGACCTTAATAAAAAATTACTAATATTTAAACCACATTGAATTTCTTGTAAATATGTAAAACATAATATATATATATATATATATATATATATGATTATAAAATCATAGATTTTAACATATAAATAAATAAATTTTGTAATTTCAAGTATTTATATAATATTGACTTTAAGAGACAGCTGAATAAAACATCAAAAAAATAAATAAACGAAGTAAAAATATTAATCTATTCACTTACACAAAAGACTCGTTTAAATATTAGAAATTATTTTAAAATACATTTAATAAAATAAACTTAAATAAATAAATAAAAACATAAAAAATATATACCTTTATTAAATTCACAAAATATATTTATGTATGTATATATATAAAATCACTTATTTTTTTCTCTGCAACAAACTCTCGCTCTAATTTCCCACTCTCACTTTTGAATTTTAATTTATCTCATTTTATTTTATCACTAATTTGTCTCAAATCATAAAACTTTTCCTCTTTCACTTCAGAACACGTTCTTCTCCCTCCAAAATTCTCTCTTTTTCGTCGGAGAATGGCGTCAACTTCACGTGGCGGTGGCGGTGGCGGAAACGGCGGCGCCACCGCAAGATTGAAGAACGCAGCTGCAGCCTTCTGCTCCGACTCTCAGCCTATCATTGCGGTAACTAATTTTCACCCTTCCTCTTTTCTTCACCGCTTACTATGACTCATTTTCTAGGTTTCCTTTAGGATATCCGAAAAACCGTGCTTATGATGAAGGGAATCGCAGTTCAATTGGAGAAAGACAACCACCCCGACAAGGTTTTCTTTTTCTTATTTTTTTTAGTCATTGAATTTGCTTGTGTTTGATGAAATTACTCAATGAGTGAAATGTGAAGAGCTTTTCAGGTGAAGGAGTTGGAAGACGCGGTTATTGAGTTAGTGGGGCTATCTGAAATCAGTGTTCAGTTTTCATCAGCGGTTCAAGCTTTTGCTAACCGATACGAACCTGGAGAAGAGGTTCTGGAATGCTAACATTAACACATTTTTGTTTTGTTGCTCTCTTATTATTTGTATAGCACGAATACTTCTTTTGTTTCAAGTGTTGTCATGTATGCCATGTTTCTGACACTGATACTTTTCGGCACATATCTGGCATTTCTATTTAGGTTTTCAATTAAATAACTATTTTTTGTTTGCGTAGATGCCTAGGCTAACACCTTCATATACTTGGGTACTTGAATTGATACTTCCATATGGATGAACACATACTAATATTGAGGAAATATTGTTTGTCAATCTTCAACTTCTTCTGCTAAGATGAATTGTTTTATGTTATTACCGGTTGACAGTTGTAAAGTTGTAGTCACTTGGATCCTATAAATAGGGGAACACTGAGGTAATATGTAATAGTGAAACGTTGAGTTAATCAGAGAGGCGTATGTGAAAAAAGAGTTGGATCCTATAAGTAGGGGAACACTGAGGTAATATGTCATAGTGAAATGTTGAGTTAATCAGAGAGGTGTATGTGGGCAAGAGCAATTGAGAGAGAGATTGTAAACAGGGAGGGAAACATTTGAGAGAAAATGAGAGAGAAAGAGTGAAACAAAAGGGGAGACCTGGGTTCTTGGAGAGAGAGTTCATCTTGAACTCCTGAGGCAAGAGCGGAAGTGTTATCTGTTGTATTCTTATTGCAATCCCCTTTTCTTAGTGGAAGTTGTTGGTACTGTGGACATAGGCTGCATTGGATGAACCATGTAAATCTGTTTGTGTTCTTCTCTGCTCTATTGTTTAATCTTTATGTTTCCTTACTGCACAATTTGTTGTGTACTAGTATTGATAGAGTTTGCTTTATCTTGGATAATTCTAGCTTCTTATCTACTCGTATTTTTTGTTCAAGGTAAAATCCAACAATATTATAAAGAAAGTAATGCCTTTTGTCTTCTTTGAGGCTTGATATCATTGAAAAAGTACAGAAGATTGGTTTGAAAAAGGTGAAAATATGATGAATTTAGATATTTTGCTATGTTACTCATTTCATTTCATTAAAGTCTCTTTTTTTATGTGTGTATGCAGTGTCTCTGTGTTATTTGTATCGGAGTATCCTGTCTGGTGTCAGTGTTGGAGTTTGTGCTTCATTGTTGTATCTGTATGTTTATTGTTATCACTTATTGTTTAAAACTAATTGTAGTCTTCATGTTTAAACTGCAGAACACTGATTTTAATAAGATTTTTGAGGATGAGCTTTCCAACTTTAAGGCCAACCAATCTTCAAATCTTTCTAGAAATCCTTTAGTAAACCAATTTAAGGAAGCTGTGTGGGTATGTTTCTTGTTTACTATGTAGATTAAATTATCTATTGTGTTTATTTCCTTAATTTTGGTCAGTAATCAGTTGAGTTTCCTATTTTTATTGTGGAGTATTATTTGTTTTCAAATATTTTGTTCATACAATGAGTGATGGTGATTAACTTAAGATTGGGAAATCTCTATTTCATCTAGAATGTTCTCTTTATTGCCGGCAATGACTTTAAATTCAGGTGTTGTTAGAGATGCAAGTATGTAAATGCTGTCTCTAGTAACATGTTCTTGCACTCACTCAATTTCTTAAGGCTGGGTTCTCTGTCAATAGAAGGATACCTTCCCATCATTGGATTCATTTATATCACATTTGTCTTCCCATTTATGTAATTTGAAGAATCCTTTATTTGCAATGAATATTTGTCAACTTTTTAATGAGCACAGTGTTGGATCATGACCACAATTTTTTGATGGAGTCACTATATACCAGTTAAAATGATCTTATTAAAATTTATATCAACCATATGTAATTTTATCAAAGATTCAAAATAACATATTAATGTGAAGTAATAGGAAAATATATATAAGAAAAAATGTACCTGCACTTAAAATGCTGCTCTTTGTTCCTTTAATGACTAGGAAGTTAGCAATGTGTGAATCAGAACTAAAAATTCCAGCACTTTCTCTTTCAACATAAATTACCACATTGTCAGCAAGAAATTCATCATCGTCTGTCCCATTATGCAATCTTCTTTTGATTATTTTTGTTGCTGAAAATGATTGTTTTGTAATGGATATAGAAATTGGAAAAGTTGAGCTAAGTCAAATTACTCTTTCAATCAAGTAATATGTATTTGTCTTTTCTGTTTTTGCTAAAGCTTCAAACAATTCTCGTATGGTTGACAAGTTATTCGAATCTGAATGACTAACAACATCAAGAATAAAATGTTGAAGTTGAAATCTCAAGTTAATCTGATATTGTTCACCAAAATCCACAGGATATAATTTAGTTTACATCTGCACAATGCACACATATCATCCATATTAAATACTTTGTAAGCATCTTTAGAAACTAAACTGGTGCTTTATAAGCATCTCAAAGAGCCAAAAACCTTCTGTCCTACCTCACTTCTATACGTTTACATTTTCACTAATTGCTTTTATCAAGCACATTAGCAATTTCCTTTTATCATGCTTAAGTTAGTGTGGGTCCCAATCACTTTAAGCAAAATTTACCCTCCATTTTTTGACAACCCCCCGTTCCCCACCCTTCTCTCTCCCTGAAGCCACTAAAAACAATTGATATATATTTTTTGGGGAGAGCCATGGCTCCCTTTGACTCCTAAGATGGTCCACCACTGCATGAGTATATGGTCACGATCTCTCTCATGCTCCTTAATATGCATGAGTGTTTATATATTGAGACAAGGGAGCGAGATGAAGTAAACAGTGGTTTGCACCTTGCACATTTTAATATGCACTTCACTTTGAAATATTGTTTCCATGGTCCTGTTTAAAAGAATAGTTGTTTATTTAACCTTAGTAATAATGTCATACTACTGCATTCTCATACTTCTCTAAGTTCCTTCAGTGAAGTGCTTTTAACTGGATTCCTGCATGGCTGTAACCAATCTAATGTGCTTGCTGTTTATCTGGGCCCTTAGAATGTTCATCATGCGGGAAAGCCTATGCCAGGTGAAGAGCAGGAGGATATTGTAATGACCAGTACCCAGTCTAATATTTTAAATATTACCTGTCCATTGACTGGAAAACCTGTCATTGAGCTTGCAGAACCAGTTCGCAGGTAACAAATGAACCATTCAAAATGTTCCTGTTCCTGTTAGTAATGTTTTCTCTTTTTATTAGTAGTTTGAGTTATACCTTTTTTGTTTTATTTGTTTAATTAAAGTTTTCATAATTTATTTAACTGAATTTCCTTCACAACAATATTTCTTGACATGTATTTAAATTTGCAGTGTATGCATGTGAGCATGTGTAGTGTAGTCATTCACTTGCTAGACACAATGGGTAAATGGAAAAATAATCCTAGGTAGGAGATGGAGAAATTGATTGAAAAATGACATGTACTATGTTTGGTAATTCTTGATTTAATCTGTATTTGTCTAGCATCAACATTTTTAGAAATTTCTTGTTGGAATGATAATATTAAGGATGTTAAGCCAGCTTTCCGGTGGATTATGGGGTGTTTGGAGTCTGTGCTGCTGATAGATCCAGGACTAAATCCTATACTTCGAATGGGAGACTCAAGTTGCATACCTTGTTATTGGATCCTCACACCTATTGTGCTCAATTTTCTATTTTTCTTTTTCTTGTTTTCCATCCTTATCTGCTCCACACAGAACTAGTTCCTTACAGTAAATGTAGAAAATAAAAGATAAATCTTGAGTTCTGTAGATGTACTGAACAACAAACCCAGATCAAGCCCTCCCCCCATTCTGTATCCCACCTGCTTTCCTTGCTGTCTACCACATCCGTAGGTACTTGGTAATGACAGCAGATTCACCTTGCACCTTTTGCTGATATGAGAGATTGGTTCTCAGCTACCCTATCCATTTCTCCAGACAGCCTACATATGGTTGGGTATCTATCATATTAACTATGGACTAAATGCTCATGGACTCTATGAATATTCATATTCGCAGTTATTAGTGGTTGCAAAGAACAAAGATCAAGTCATTAATCATTATGCACAGTTTTTGGCCTTCGATGTGTTTACTTAAGAGGCACTGCTCAGATGGAAACTTTACGAGTTGGAATAGAGCTGTATTGCCGTGTTAACTGTTGCTGGGGAGTATTCATTAGTATTGATGGTGTTTAACTTTTTTCTTGTAGAATGGAGTAAAAGATTACTGGTAGTTTATATATTTGCTCTAAAATGCTTGTTCTTTGGAAGATCTTGTGAATGGGTTCAAACAGTGTTGTCAAATGGCGGCGGCATGGCCGCTATGGCAGAATGGCATGGTGGTTTTTTTGCCAACCGCTATATGCAATTTGTGAAGGGAGGCCCACTATAGTGGCACCGTAAGCCGCAATGGTGTGTTTATATGGTGGAATTTTGGCCTTCCACTGCCATCCGCTGTTGATAACATTGGGTTCAAATATTGATGTAATATTATGTAATTAACATGTCTCTCTTTCATTGATGCAGCATGGAATGTAGACACATTTATGAAAAAGAAGTAATAATGAAATATTTGAAGGCAAAGCAACACCATGGTCAATGTCCAATATCAGGTAGATCAATGTTGTCCGACAACCTTTACATTAATCCCATGCTACCATTGCATTTCTCTTTAACCAAATCTTTGTGTCAGGTTGCCCAAAGATATTGCAGGCAGATAAGCTGGTGCAAGATCCATTGTTAATGATTGAGATTGAAGAAATGCGCAAAATGAATAAAGAAACTCACGTCGAAGATTATACCATGCTTAATGAAGATAGTGATTGATCAAACCAACTGCTGATAGGATTTTATCTGTAAATTCAAGTAGTCTTTTTGGATATCCACTTACTCTTAGCGGTCCATCACTCGTGTCAATATTCTTGGCTGTTTAGGGTTGATCTCAGGATAATTATTAATTATAATATCTTAGTAGACATTCCAAACTGGTTATTTGAAGCAGTTTCATCTTGCAGATTTGTGATGTTTGCATATATCACTGAAGTTTCCACGATTGTTGCATTTTCCATAATTTATCTCATTGCTCAGCCTTGCAGCCTGATGCTCCGTGTTGCCTGATATCTTTTGTATATTGTTGTGTTTCTACTCCCTGTTATGCTTCTAATCTGATACTTTATTAATACAAGTGTTCCAAAATATAAAGGAGTGACCCAGTGCATAAGGTTCTCACCTAGCTGGTTTAAGAATCAAACCTGTACCTCTAAGAATGCAACCTTACAATTGTGCTCAAGCTTGTCCTCCTAATTCAATGTCACAAAATACATATGCCTTTGGTCACAAATATACAAATAAGTTTCTTGTACTTGAATTATACAAACTAATAAAAATAACTATATTTGTTGGTTATATTATTATTTTTTCAGATAAATATTAAAAATTATTGATTTTATCCTTAGTTGCTATATTTCTTCAAATATCTGTTGGTGTTTTGACTTTTTCTTTTTCTTTTCTTCAAAAACTTTGATAATTTATTATTCAAGAGTCTTATTGTTTTTTACTATGCCTCTAATTAAATAATTAATTAATGGCAGTTTATCATAAGTAATGAGATATTAAATAATACCAGTTTAGTTTAAATATAATAATACTCTACAAGAATTAAATGCCCTTAAATTTGCATAGTTTAATATTAAATAGATATATTTTTAAAAAAACATGAATTCAGTGTAGTTAAAACTTCTAAGCATTGTTTCAGGTGGATATATTTGGTTGGGTAGACCAATTTGATATTGTGCATAAGTTGGAATTTTGCTATTTTTATCATTATCTTATGCCTTGAGTAACGGTGATTCTAATTTTTATAGTTTATAGTTTGTTTTGTAATGTGTTTTTTACCTATTAGCCGGTTAATCAATTTCGAGATAAAACGAGATAGGATTTTAAGCAAGTTAACAAATCAAATTAATTATTTTTAAAAATTAATTTAAGTTTAAGAATTGTTCCGAGGAATTGGTTAACAATTAGTTTGAGGAATTATTTTATGTTTTATTTTTAATTTTCATTTTTTAAAAATAATTTTCTAAAAAATATGAGAATAGAGTCATAATATTTTCTTATTTTCATCCAATTTTGAAAAAAAAATATAATTTTTTTTTTAAAAAAATTAACAAAACACCTCTTCACTCGTATTTTATAATTTAAGTGGAAATAAAAATAGGAAACAAGATTTTCAAATGGTTTTGTTTATTAATTGAAGCGTGTTAATACAATCTTATTTTAAATGGTTTACTTTGATTCGGCCTAATTCATTTTGTCTATCATTTGAATTGATCCATATTTTTTTTAAAATTATAATAAAATTATTAAGTCAAATAAATCCAGGACTCAACCTAACTATTTTGTCTAAGTTTTTTTTTTCATTAACATATGACAAATAGGTTATACTTTGGTCTTTATTTATTTTTATTTAAGCTGACATATTTAACTAAATCGTTATTCAATTCAATATATTTTCACTCCAAAGTCTCATGACGATTTTTAATTGTGTATATGTGAAAAACAAATTAGGTTAATTGATTATTTTAACCTTGATATTTATAAATTTTGGATTCTCTCTCTTCTTTTTTTGATTTTCCCTTTAATTTATAAATATTACTTTTAGTTCTTATATAAATATTTTAAAATACCCGGTCCATGTAAATAGAAAAAAAAAATAACTTTAGGGACTAAATTTGAGTGTTTTTTTTTTTTTTTTTTCTGAAAAAAGAGATAAAAAAGAAAACTAACATTTATAATTGTTTTAGAGACTAAATCAAAATAAGAGGAAAAACTTATTTTGATAATTTCAATGTCTGGATAGATAATCTTCATGTTAAATGGAAGATTCTTGTAAAGTACAATAATATATATAAGAAGGTGGTTGAATTGTGTAGATTATTTTTAAAACTTTTTCTCTAAGACGATGCGTTTACGTCTGTTGTTTTCAAAGCTTGATTGCAAGATTATTTTCTTCTTTAAGATTGATTTTATTATCAGATTGTTCAAGTTATTATCTCCTTTTAGTTAACAGATAAATCAATAGAGAAAACAACAATATTTTTATACTGATTCGTCTGATCAAGACTACATCTAGTTCCCCAACAACACACCGAGGTTCTACTAAGAGTATTCTTTGAACCCAGCCACTCCTGGCTAATTACAGATATTATTTGAACACAGCCTTCTCAGGTTAAACCAGTATTCTTTAAACCCAGCCTCTGTAGGCTAAACAAAGGTATTCTTTGAACACAACCTCCACAGGCTAAACAAGGTATTCTTTGAACACAACCTCTACAAGCTAAGAGTACCACAACAGTGGATTTAGGAAGATGAAAGAATAAGTCTATCTCTACGCAGAGATGAGTTTTACAATGAGATCTATTCTAACTTCAGGGCGAGTGAACTTTGCTTGAGAGCTTGAAGCTTGGATATAATTTCTTTGTTATGCAGTTTGCCAGCCTTCTCTTGAAGTAATGAAGTCCTTTTATAGAGAGCTTCTTGAAGTATCCGTTAGACTGAAGATTTGAACGTTGGTCCTTTGTCTTGGGGTCTTCAAACGTGTGACAGAGATCAATCAGAAAAATTAATACTTGCACAAGCTTTTTTTGACTTGATCAGAGACATCAACAAAAAGCATGTTTGCTTTTCGTGTTGCAAGGCTTTTGCACATATCTCTATTCTGTCTTTGGAAGTTTCTTGAGTAACAGCTAGATTTAAATTGAGGCGCGAGTTACTCCGTCTGAACTTCATTAAACGAGGTAGACGAATGAATAAATAAATGAGTTGTGTGTTGAATTCATTTGTCTGTCTCCTTCCGTCTGTTTCTTCAGTCTGCCTCTTCAGTCTGATCATTCAGTCTGTGCTATTTAGTCTGATGCTTCTTGATCATCCATCGATCGATGCCTCTTGATCTGTTGCTTCTTGATCGATCATTCGTCTCGATGCTTTCACTGTTTCTTCCGTCT
The DNA here is from genome assembly GCA_026586105.1 of Hylodesmum podocarpum. Taxonomy (NCBI): domain Eukaryota; kingdom Viridiplantae; phylum Streptophyta; class Magnoliopsida; order Fabales; family Fabaceae; genus Hylodesmum; species Hylodesmum podocarpum. The sequence continues at coordinate 10,696,166 of JALJEV010001433.1, forward strand.
CGATGCTTATTGATCGATCATTCTTCCGTCTACAGGCATAACAGACTATTCTGTAATTATCAAAACTAAGATGCTAAATCATCTTGACTTAACAATCACCTCCTTTTTGATGATTACAGACTACACTAGCAAATCCTTGATCTTCTACTTGAGACAAAGCAAAAGGATGATCAGAGCTAGATAGATGATCTTTGTCAGACTGAACTTGAAAGAGTAATAGATCAAAATTTGTTCTTCATCCTCTTTTCTTTTTCTGCATCTGAACTTCCTTTCAAACTGAGCACTTGTATTATGCTTCCCCTCAGCTTCTGATCTCTTCTGATCTTTTCTTTTCATTTTTTTTATTTTTTTTTATTTTGCTCCCCTCAGCTTTTGCATCTTTCTTTTTCTCCATCCCCTTGGGTTGTACACATTTTTTTTTTATTTCATCAATCCTTTTCTCTTCCATTCTTATTTCTCTCTCATCCTTATTTCTCATTTCTCATTTCTCTCCCCCTTGGGCTGCAATCATCAAAAACATCTTTTCTTAAATCTTTTGCATCCTCTAGGTTTTCCACGGAGGCTTCCAAGGCCATCTTATCTCTCATTACCTTCTCCCGTCTGATGAGGTGTATCTAAGGATAGCGTGTCTCTTGCTGTAAAAAGCTAGACATATGTAAAGCATTAAAGAGCTATGTCCTATACACTCAACAGAGATGTTAAAAAGATAAGATGACGTTGTGTAACACCCTTAAATCACTACAACATCAACGTCACAAATTTCTATAGTTCACGGGAAATAATTACGCCATTAAATGAAGGAAACTAAATTTTATTTCATAACGCCAATTTAAAAAAACAATCTCCTACAATCGTATTAGTCTCACGAGGTAAAATCGTCTCCAATAACGAAATCATTAATAGGTAAACAAAATTTTAGCATTTATAAATAAATGCAATCGTTCGAATTTAAAAGAAAAAAAAAGGAAACGACATGCTACGTCTTCAAGAAATCGGGTTTCCTTCCTAGCCTAAGTTATTTCCGTCTCCCACAAACTGCTCATCTGCTCTCCTGTTCGCGGGGTCATCACAGGTGTCAACCACATACACAACACAGGGTTAGTTCACATTTTAATAATAATAATAAGATCAACAAGAACTGTTTAACACAAGGAACCAAGAAGGTACACACTCAATTCGCAATTTATCTAAACCAATTATATCATGCAACCCAGTGTGATGCATGCTACTCACAATCCCCTCTCATGTCATGTGGTACCATTAAAACCATTGAGCGATGTCTAGGAGCACATGTCACCTCTGACACTCTCACTACAGATACTAGACAGTCACAGTCAGGGTAATCAGTGTTGCAACGGGTTCCACTCATGGTGATCGATCATGGTGGAAGTTTTCCCCACCACGAATACCTCGTAGTCTTAGGCCATTACATCGACCCGTCAGGAACCAACCATTCTAGTTCAATTCATCCTCACTTTTCGAAAACCATTTCATGCGTTTAGCATTCATAATAATCTTTCTCATTCTTAAAACAACAAGGGGCAACCTCACTGTTCCTTCTGACAGTAGGCATACATCTCTCTCAACAAAAATTATTCACAATCAATTATTATGAACCTAAACGACTCATCCATGCAATATGACCCATAGAATTAATCTCCCAACTCACATCATTCAGCTCATTATATAGAATATTTCACACCACAATCAAATTGATTAAATAACCACGTTAGCAAACTATAATATAACAAAAAAAAACAATATAAAACACATAAATTATTTAAATATAAATCTCAATTCACACCACACATAAAAAATAAATAATTAAACAAGTAACAATATCATATAATTTACTAAATAAATTAAAATAAACATTATTAGAAAAACATAGTATAGTTAAAAGAAATAATAACAATTAATGTAGAACAATTACGACCCAACAACAAGTAAAATACTATACTAAACAATTAAAATAATTACTCATAAATAACTCGATGTAAAATAATATACATTATTTAATTTAATTAACCAGACAAAATAAATCATTAAATAATAAATATGAATTAAATAAATAATTTAATACTTTCAGAATATAGAAACGAAACTATTTAGATTCTTTAACGGAACATCTATTTGGATTGGAAAAATAAAATAACATAATAAAATAAAGGAATAAAATAAAAGATTTTGTTTTGGATTCAACGGAGCACGTAATAATAGTAAAGACGAAATAAAATAACATAAAATAAAATAAAAATAAAAGAAATAAACTATTAATTATTATTTTTATTTTACAGGATAGAATTCAATGCACCATAACTAACAACGAAAATTCACTTTGAGTACTGCAGCAATGCTTAACTCCCCAATTCAATTTATCCTATCATTGATATTATAATTATTATTATTATTATTAATTTTAGTCTCTCTTTTCAATACGTAATAATACGCTAAATGGAGACAGACGGCACTGCCCGCCCGTAGCTCCTACCGGTGACGATGCTGTCACATCCCTAATAACAACGGAAAGCACCCTTCACAATACCCATCTTTTACCTTTAGTAATTTTTCTACCCCAGCCAAATCACCCCGATCCTCAAGCACAGAGTAGCCACAATTCCATGTTCCTCAAAATCAAAATCAAAATGAACGTAATCATACTGCCTTGGGAAACCACACATATATTATAGACCACCACTCAAATCACACAGGGACTTATGCGATTGTGAATAAAATAAAATGAACAAGGGTGATAATGACCGATACACGCTGGACATTACAGAATAAAGATTTGGTTTCATGGCAGAAAGGAAAATATGATTTTATTATTAGTGTTAAAGCAGGAGCCGCGTATTGTATTTGTCATGCTACCAAAATCAACCCAGCATAAACATCAACAATAAAAAAAACAATAATAAGAACGAAAGGCTGGTACCAAAATAAAATATATAATCTCAAATAATTGAATTAATAAATAACACCGAAAGAAAGGAAAGGAAGTGCAATATATAATCCCAAATAATAGAATTAATAAATAACACCGATAGAAAAGAAATGAAATACAATGTTGTTATTAAAATTTAAACTACCCTGACCTGGATGTGAGCAGATCGAGCGTTGTGGTAAAAGTTGAGATAAAAGAGATGCTCCTCGTTTCTGCTCTTAGTTGGAGATTTCGATATCTTTTTAGGGTTTGCAAAACAGGAACGTGAGTGATGTTTCAGCGAACAAACCAAGTTTAAAAGATTTTCTGTGAGGAGAAATTGCAACAGCCCACTCACTAGAATCTGAACTGCACCCCAAGGATATTTCTAATATTTATTTAATTATTTTATTTAATTTTAAAAAATAATAAAAAATCTGACGGTTACAATATTATTTTATTTCATTTTAAAAAATATTCGGCTGTTACAATTCCACCATCCTTAAAGGAATTTCGTCCTCGAAATTTACCTGGTGTAAAAAATGCAGGATAATCTTCTTTCATTTTGTCCTCTAACTCCCATGTTGCTTGCTCACCTGATGCTCCGCCCCAGACCACCTTCACCAAAGGGATTTCTCTGCCTCTTAGCTGCTTCACCTCTCCGTCAACAATCCTTAATGGATAGGTCTCATATGACAGGTTGCCTCTCACTGACACCTTATCAACCTCAATGATATGAGAAGGATCATGAACATATTTTCTGAGTTGAGACACATGGAAGACATCGTGGAGGTTTGAAAGATTCGGAGGCAAGGCTATTTGGTAAGCAACAGGACCGACTCTTTTGAGGATTTGAAAAGGACCAATGAAACAGGAAGTGGGTTTCTTAGACTTTAATGCTCTACCGACACCTGTCCAAGGAGTCACTTTCAAGAATACATGATCACCTACCTCAAATTCTATGTCTTTTCTTCTTTTATCATGGTAACTCTTTTGTCTACTCTGAGCCGCCCTCATCCTCTCTTGGATAAAGTTAATCTTGTCGGTAGTCTGTTGTATTACATCTGGACCTAGAACAAGGCTCTCCCCAGGCTCAACCCAACACAAAGGTGTCCTACATCTCCTACCATACAACGCCTCATATGGTGCCATGCCGATCGAGGAATGATAATTATTATTATAGGTGAATTCAACTAAAGGCAAAAAGGTTTCCCATGTCCCCTTATGCTCTAAAACACAAGCTCTCAGCAAGTCCTCTAAGGATTGGATGGTCCTCTCAGTCTGACCGTCAGTCTGAGGGTGGTAGGCTGAACTCAACTTAAGCTTTGTTCCCATGGCCTTATGTAAACTATCCTAAAACCTAGAGGTGAATCTAGGATCCCTATCGGACACTATGCTAGCAGGCACTCCATACAACCTCACAATCTCACTAATGTATAAAGATGTCAATCTCTCTAAAAGGTACCTAATGTTAATGGGTATAAAGTGAGCAGACTTTGTCAGTCTATCAACAATAACCCATATGGAGTCATGGTTCTTGGGAGTCCTAGGTAATCCTACTACAAAGTCCATAGAAATACTATCTCATTTCCATTGGGGTATCTCTAGAGGCTGTAAAAGACCAGAGGGTTTCTGGTGTTCTACCTTAGATTTCTGGCACACTAAGCAATGATAGACAAACTCACTAACCTCTTTCTTCATATTAGGCCACCAAAACATGGACTTCAAGTCCTAATACATCTTGGTAGCACCTGGGTGTATGCTCAAGCTACTCCGGTGACCCTCCTCTAAGATCGCCTTCCTAATCTCAGGTACACTAGGAACACATACTCGGTCTTTCATCCTAAGGATGCCATCTGAACCGATACTAAAGCTACTATCCTTACCTGATTCTGTAACCTCTCTTTGCGCCTTTAGAAAAGGATCTGAATGTTGACTCTCTTTAATCTCGCATAGTAATTCACTAGCTATCCTTATAGCGCCTAACTTAACACTGGTAGGCGTAAGTTCACAAGATAAACTAAGATTCCTAAACTAGGCTAAAAGGTCCATTTCCCTAACCATCAAAGTAGATACACTCAACGCTTTCTTGCTAAGAGCGTCAACTACTACATTAGCCTTACCAGGGTGATAACTAAGATCAAAATCATAGTCCTTAAGAAATTCTAGCCATCTCCTCTGTCTCATGTTCAACTCTTTTTGATCAAACAAATATTTTAAACTCTTATGATCACTAAAAACCTCAAAGTGAGAACCAAACAGGTAGTGTCTCCAAATCTTAAGCACAAACATCATCACGCCAATTCCAAATCATGGGTAGTGATACGAGTTCGCAAGAGACGAAGCTCAAATTTGGACCGATCGTCGTCTGCAATTGAAATCTCCACGAATGCGTTAAAGGCGGAAGCTCGAAATTGACTCAAGACTCAAGGACTTAGAAGAAAGAATGAAAGCGGAGTAGATTTAGAAGATGATGGCGCCATGCATAAGCAATAAGCCTAAGGGAGAATCGCCACAAGGAAGAGTTTCCATGATAAGATTCAAGGTTCTAGAAGAAACCTTAGAGAGAAATCCACTCTCAAAGAATTAGCTCGTGCTAAATTCAATTCATTCAAAATTTCATCAAAAGGTCCCCTTACAATTCAAAGTGTTACGTATTTATACTAGCGGAAGTTGGGATAGCTTGTGACGGCCCAGACGGAACCAGCTTCAGACGGAAGAGTTCAACATGTAAGGGCCCAGACGGAACAAGCTTCAGACGGAAGAGTTCAGCATGTGAAAGCCCAGACGGAACAAGCTTCAGATGGAAGAGTTCAACATGTGAAGCATCAGACGAAAGAGCGTTTTTGGTATCGCCTCAGGTACGTGGTAATTGTCGTCGTGTCTACGAGACGGAAGCATCGATCAAGACTCAGCGCAGATCGCCTGGTCTCGTGATATCGTCGTCGGTCGGTGTGGTATCGTACGTCGTGGGGTATCGTCATCGTGTCTACAGACGGAGATCATTCGTCTGTGATATCGTCTGTCTCCAACTTTCTCACAAAAACATCCTAAACTTTGGTTCAATTACAAACATAAGGCCGTGCACTTATTCACCAAGCAAGGCCCCAATTAAATGTTCCTAATCTAATTATAACTTTACAATCTTTCTAGAAGGTTACATGTCCTATTACAAAGTAAAGAGAAGTCTTGAGAATCTTGGCTTTGATTTTTGAGCTGACTCTCAATTTCTTCTTGAATCCTTTTGTGCATGGCTCTTGTAACTCTTCTTGTCAAGGATGGTCCTCCATCAAACCCTCCTTCTTGATGGCAACTTGTCCTCAAGTTGATGTGATCATCATCTTTATCACCTACACACAAAGTAAGATCACAAACATTAAAAGAGTTGTTACCACCATAATCATTAGGAAGATCTAACTTAAAAGCATTGGGACCAAGTTTTTTTATAATAGTGAAAGGTCCATCTCCTCTGGGAAGCAATTTGGAGCTTCTCAAATTAGGGAACCTCTCCTTTCTAAGGTGTATCCAAACTTTATCCCCCACTTTCAATTCCAAATGCTTGCGGTGCTTGTTGGCATGTTGAGCCACTTGTGCATTTCTTTGTTCAATTCGCTCCCTTACCTTGGCATGCATGGATTTGACTCTCTCGTCCCTATCAATTCCACCTTGATTAGCAAGTTCATTAAAAGGCAAAGCACATAAATCAAGGGGGGTTAAGGGATTAAAGCCGAGAACAAAGTCCATGGATATATCCAACCAAGGAGAGGTAGGTGGAGGTAAAGGCAAATAAAGGCCATGGTTAGAGAGCTTAGACTTAGCCTTATGACATGTTAGACATTTGCTTATAAATTTAGCTACTTGAGCTTTCATTTTTGGCCAAAAGAAGTGTTCATGTAATATGGCTAAGGTCTTCTCAATACCAAAATGACCCATGATGCCTCCTTCATGAGCTTCACATACTAGAAGATCTCTCAATGATGTCTTAGGCACACACAAACATTTTCCTTTAAAAAGGTAACCATTGTGCCTATAGAAATCATTGTGAGAACCTTTGTCACATGCTAAGGACTCACGGCTAAAGTCATCATCATCATTGTACAAGGCCTTTATGTGTTCAAATCCCAACAATTTAGATTCAAGAAGAGAAAGAAGTGTATACCTCCTACTAAGGGCATCCGCTACTATGTTAGTCACTCCTTTCTTATGTTTAATGATGTAGGGAAATGTCTCCACAAACTCCATCCACCTTGCATGTCTTTTGTTGAGCTTGCCTTGAGATCTCAAATGCTTCAAGGCTTCATGATCGGTGTGGACTATGAACTCCTTAGGAAGGAGATAATGCTGCCATGTTTGTAAAGCCCTCACCAAAGCATATAGCTCTTTATCATATGTGGAGTAATTGAGTTGTGCTCCTTTTAGCTTCTCACTAAAGTAGGCTATGGGATGATTCTCTTGTTTCAAAACAGCACCTACACCAAGGTTAGAAGCATCACATTCAAGCTCAAAAGATAATTCAAAATTAGGCATAGATAAAATAGGAGCATTGGTAAGTTTTTCTTTCAAAAGAGTAAAAGCCTCCTCTTGTTTTGGCCCCATGTGAAGGGTACTTCCTTCTTCACAAGCTCATTGAGAGGAGATGCAATGGTACTAAAGTCCTTCACAAATCTCCTATACAAGCTTGCTAGTCCATGGAAGCTCCTTACTTCTTTCACATTGGTAGGTCTCGGCCACTCAAGGATTGCTCTCACCTTGCTCTCATCAACTTGCACACCCTTGGAACTTACCACAAAACCGAGGAACACCACTTGGTCCATGGCAAATGGGCATTTCTCCTTGTTAGTATAGAGCTTCTCCTTTCTAAGTACTTCCAAAACAAATCTCAAATGTGTTAAGTGGTCAAGGAAAGAAGTGCTATAGATAAGAATATCATCAAAGTACACTACAACAAATTTTCCTAAGAACTCCCTAAGCACATGATTCATAAGTCTCATGAAAGTACTTGGGGCATTTGATAGCCCAAAGGGCATAACTAACCATTCATACAAACCAAATTTGGTCTTAAATGCGGTTTTCCACTCATCCCCATGTTTCATTCTTATTTGGTGGTAACCACTTTTAAGATCAATTTTAGTGAATATGGTTGAGACATGAAGTTCATCAAGCAAGTCATCCAATCTAGGAATGGGGTGTCTATATCTAATGGTTATGTTATTGATAGCCCTACAATCGGTGCACATCCTCCATGTGCCCTCCTTCTTAGGGACTAAGATAATCGGTGATGCACATGGTGATAGACTCTCTTTCACCCACCCTTTGCTCACTAACTCTTGGACTTGCTTCTCAATCTCATGAGTTTCTAGTGGAGTAGTCCTATAAGTTGGCCTATTAGGTAGAGGAGCATCGAGTATCAAATCAATTTGGTGCTCAATGCCTCTCAAAGGAGGTAGGCCATGGGGTATCTCACTAGGAAACACATCTTTAAACTCATCCAATAAAAGATCTATGCTCACTTGATCTCCCACAAAATTTGAATTTAGAAAACAAGGAGATGGTATGCATAAGAACATGGATTTCCTAGCTAAGAACTCCCTCTTAATTTCACTCTTACTCACAAGCAACCCTTCCTTAGACTTGGCAGCCCTTTGTCTTAGCTCTCCCACCCCTTTGAGATCACTCAAATCGGACTTGTCTAGCCTAAGTTTCACTTGTTTTTGTGCAGTGACAATTTTGGTAAATATCTTTGAAGTCTCGGCCAGAGCACTCAAATTCTTGGTTTTGGGTTATTTTTTCAGATTTTGGCCCTCCATGACCTTCCTCTCACCCTCTTTTTTGACCTTCATACTAATTTGGTCCTCACATACTTCTCTAGGTGTCAAAGGCTTAAGAGTAATTTTCCTACCATCATGAGAAAATATATAAGTGTTAGACACTCCATCATGTATAGCATGTTTGTCAAATTGCCATGGCCTTCCTAACAAGATATGAGATGCTTCCATAGGTACTATATCACATAAGATTTCATCATTATATCGGCCTATTGTGAAAGCAATCAAAACTTGTTTATTAACCAATAATTCTCGTTTTTCACTTAGCCATTGCAATTTATAAGGTTTAGTGTGTGGAGTGGTCTTGAGACCAAGCTTATCAACAAGCCTAGTGCTAACAACATTGGTGCAACTACCACTATCAATGATTAGGGAACATACCTTGCTTTGGATGGTGCACCTTGTGTGGAATATGTTTTCTCTTTGGGTGTCATCAAGGTCCACACAAGCACTTCCTAACATCCTTCTAACCATCAATAGATCTCCATCTTCCGGTTGCCTTGAATGTTCACTAGCACTAGCTACCTCTTCCTCACTAGAAGAGTGAGTGGACTCCTCACTTGTTACTTCTCCATCCACTCTCATTATCATGGCCTTCTTGTTGGGACATTGGGAGTCTATGTGCCCATGACCTAAACACTTAAAACACTTAATGTTAGAAGGTTTAGAGATAGATTTAGCAACTTCTTTACCCTTAGACTCCTCTCGGTTGGACTTGTAAAAAGGCTTGGAGGTTCCCTCCTTCTTTTGCTTGTCCTTCCAACTTGAAGACCCATACGTGTAAGGCTTCTTGAAGGTGCCCTTTCTCTTGAGTTGGCCTTCAATTCTCTCGGCCTTATGTATGGCATCCTCCAAGGTCCTATAGTTTTGGAGCTCCAAGACATCTTGGATCTCCCTATTTAACCCATTGGTGAACCTAGCTATGGTGGCCTCTTTGTCCTCTTGGTAATCCGCCCTCAAGAGTGTGAGCTCCAAGTCCTTGTAGTATTCTTGTACACTCCTCCCTCCTTGAGTTAGTCTCTGAAGTCTCACATGTAGATCTCTTGTGTAGGAACTAGGCACAAACCTTCCTTTCATTGCATCCTTGAGTTGGGTCCAAGATGTTATATGTGGCCTCCTCCTCTTCTCGGCATCCACTAGCACTTGGTTCCACCAAACCAATACATAGCCTTCAAACTCTAGAATGGCCATGTTAAGCCTCTTCTCCTCACTCAAGCTAGGATAACAAGAGTAGATTTGGTTTACCTTCATCACCCAATCTAAGTAGGTTTCGGCATCTCCATCTCCAAGGAATTTAGGTAAGGTTATTTTGGTGTTTCCCTCCCATGTTCTCGGTTCATCCTCTCCAAAGGGTCTCCTAGGTGTGTGAGGTTGTCTCCTATGGTGAGGGGTTCTCCTTCCTCTCCTTTCATTCTCAAAGGCTCTAAAGGCTTCATCCTCCTCATAGTTACTTCCCCAATCACTCTCTCTAGGAGTCTCTCTAGGGTGTCCCTTCTCACTTCCACTTTCCCTTTGATTATTCCTCCTACTTCTGTATTCCTCATCACTATCTTTCCCTCGGTTCCCACTATATCCAGCACCTCTACTATGGTGATCCCTACGGTAGCCACTAGTTTCTCCAAGCATTTTCCTTTCTAACTCCTTCCTTATCTTCCTTTCCTCCTTCAACCGCCTCTCTTGATCAAACCTCTCTTCCAAGCTAGTATTTAGCATGGATTTCATTAAGTCCACCATTCTCTTTGACCTTGGTGATAATTCATTTCCCACACTAGGAGAGGTGTCCATGGCTGCACAAGAAAAGGTTAGATAACAATTACAAGTATATAGAAGATCCTTGCCACTCACTAAGTGTGTCTCTCTAGTAGCACTCGTGTATCTCTCTTAGAAGGCTCTTTATATGATGTATCACTCTTGTCTTTTTTTCCCCTCAATTCCCTGCCAAAGTTTCTAATTAAACCTCTAATCAATTATATAGAAATTTCCTTGTGAAAGAGGCACAATTCTCGGGTAAGCTCAAGAATTCCAAGGGAACAAAACTTCTAAGACAAAACCAAGGATTTCAATTAAATGACAAGCAATAAAAGGCACAATTGAAATAACAGGCTACTCAAATCAAGGAATGGACGTGATATGACATAGGCATAAAACTGGACAGCAAAGGAATCAAGTTTGCTGGTTCGATTACTAAGCCAATCAATTTGAACAAGGCACACGAACTCAACGTAGCATAGTAATCAAATTTTCAAGACCTCTTTTGTAGGTAAATTTATCAAGTAACTTATGAACAAATAATTCACTCCAAACTGCAGTAAAAAATGGTTGGACAAGTATCAAATACAGCAAGTTTCACTTATGCAGAAATTTGAGTCAAAAACAAGCTAGTCACAAGTACACACTACTAGACTAATTTCCAAGCTACTAGTAATTTTACTAGGTGAATGAGTGTGCTATGTCTTAGCTCTAAGTCCGATTTTTCTTGCTCAAATTCCTTAACACTTCTTTAACACTTTGATAGCTTGAATGAGAATTTACAAGTCCACTAAATTTACTTCAAGTACTCTTTAAGGCTCTTTTCTAGCTTTCTTTGAATTTTCTCACTCTTTTTCTTCTTGTTTCAATTTCCTTTCACTTGACTTCATTTGTATCACTTTTGTTTAAGCTACTGGACTGAGATATATCTTGCCTAAAACAAGCACTCCAAGCTCAAGTACTAGTTCTAATGCTACTACAAGGTGTAATAGGGATTTAGATCTATAGTAAGCACTCTACTAGCATGTAATGATGTTGATTTCTCAATTTTTGCATGTATGAACTTGAATGTCCAGAATTATAGGCTCAAGTGCAGTACCAAAACAGAGGAAACAGGGCATACAATGACAGATAACTCCAGTACACCGAATTTCACCAGAATTAGAAACAAAATTGATACTAACACATGGAAACAATTACTACTGGACAAGTAATTTAAGGAATTGAAAATTATTACGAATTAACACAATTTGACCGAACAAATGGAAGAAACATATGATAATTTTCCGGATCTGGACTCAGACGCAAACATCGAATACGAATCTATGCATAACGATACGGATCAAGTCATGAACAATATGATTTGCATGATTTTCACCGAACAAAAAGACTTAAACAAAAAAAATTGACAAAACTACTAGACAGTTAAGGAAACCTAAAGATGAATCCTCAGCACACTAAAAGAATTAGACGAAGAACTCGAGAAAATTCAAAATGACCGAAGAACTTACTAGACTTGTGAAGTAGAGATCCAATCTTGAAGAGAATCAAAACAAGCTCTGATTATCACTTGATATGATAATCAAGAGAACAAGCTCTTAATACCACTTGATACGAGTTCGCTAGAGACGAAGCTCAAATTTGGACCGATCGTTGTCTGTAATTGAAATCTCCACGAATGCGTTAAAGGCGGAAGCTCGAAATTGACTTAAGACTCAAGGACTTAGAAGAAAGAATGAAAGCGGAGTAGATTTAGAAGATGATGGCGCCATGCATAAGCAATAAGCCTAAGGGAGAATCGCCACAAGGAAGAGTTTCCATGATAAGATTCAAGGTTCTAGAAGAAACCTTAGAGAGAAATCCACTCTCAGAGAATTAGCTCGTGCTAAATTCAATTCATTCAAAATTTCATCAAAAGGTCCCCTTACAATTCAAAGTGTTACGTATTTATACTAGCGGAAGTTGGGATAGCTTGTGACGGCCCAGACGGAACCAGCTTCAGACGGAAGAGTTCAACATGTGAGGGCCCAGACGGAACAAGCTTCAGACGGAAGAGTTCAGCATGTGAAAGCCCAGACGGAACAAGTTTCAGATGGAAGAGTTCAACATGTGAAGCATCAGACGAAAGAGCGTCTTTGGTATCGTCTGTGGTAGCGTCTGTGGTAATTGTCTGTCGTGTCTACAGACGGAAGCATCAGACTGAAGACTCAGGCACAGTATCGTCTGTCTGTGATATCGTCTGTCGGTCGGTGTGGTATCGTGCATACGTGGGGTATCGTCATCGTGTCTGGCTGAGACGGAGATCATTCGCCTCGTGATATAAATACGTGACATCGTCTGTCTCCAACTTTCTCACAAAAACACCCTAAACTTTGGTTCAATTACAAACATAAGGCCGTGCACTTATTCACCAAGCAAGGCCCCAATTAAATGTTCCTAATCTAATTATAACTTTACAATCTTTCTAGAAGGTTACATGTCCTATTACAAAGTAAAGAGAAGTCTTGAGAATCTTGGCTTTGATTTTTGAGCTGACTCTCAATTTCTTCTTGAATCCTTTTGTGAATGGCTCTTGTAACTCTTCTTGTCAAGGATGGTCCTCCATCAAACCCTCCTTCTTGATGGCAACTTGTCCTCAAGTTGATGTGATCATCATCTTTATCACCTACACACAAAGTAAGATCACAAACATTAAAAGAGTTGTTACCACCATAATCATTAGGAAGATCTAACTTAAAAGCATTGAGACCAAGTTTCTCTATAATAGTGAAAGGTCCATCTCCTCTGGGAAGCAATTTGGAGCTTCTCAAATTAGGGAACCTCTCCTTTCTAAGGTGTATCCAAACTTTATCCCCCACTTTCAATTCCAAATGCTTGCGGTGCTTGTTGGCATGTTGAGCCACTTGTGCATTTCTTTGTTCAATTCGCTCCCTTACCTTGGCATGCATGGATTTGACTCTCTCGGCCCTATCAATTCCACCTTGATTAGCAAGTTCATTAAAAGGCAAAGCACATAAATCAAGGGGGGTTAAGGGATTAAAGCCATAGACAACTTGAAAAGGAGAAAGAAGAGTAGTAGAATTCATCACTCTATTGTAGTCAAATTCAACATGTGGCAAACAATCTTCCCAACTTCTCAAGTTGCTCTTTACAAAGCTTCTAAGCAATTGACCAAGAGTCCTATTCACCACCTCGGTTTTGGCCATCAGTTTAAGGGTGACAAGTAGTAGAAAAGAGGAGCTTGGTGCCAAGCCTTCCCCATAGGGATCTCCAAAAGTGGCTAAGGAACTTAGAGTCCCTATCACTCACTATGCTTTGGGGAATACCATGTAGACGCACTACTTCTTTGAAGAACAAGTTGGCAACATGTGAAGCATCATCACTTTTGTGACATGGAATGAAGTGTGCCATCTTGGAGAACCTACACACCACCACAAAAATAGAGTCCGTACCTCTCTTTGTCTTGGGTAATCCGAGAACAAAGTCCATGGATATATCCAACCAAGGAGAGGTAAATGGAGGTAAAGGCAAATAAAGGCCATGGTTAGAGAGCTTAGACTTAGCCTTATGACATGTGAGACATTTGCTTATAAATTTAGCTACTTGAGCTTTCATTTTTGGCCAAAAGAAGTGTTCATGTAATATGGCTAAGGTCTTCTCAATACCAAAATGACCCATGATGCTTCCTTCATGAGCTTCACATACTAGAAGATCTCTCAATGATGTCTTAGTCACACACAAACATTTTCCTTTAAAAAGGTAACCATTGTGCCTATAGAAATCATTGTGAGAACCTTTGTCACATGCTAAGGACTCACGGCTAAAGTCATCATCATCATTGTACAAGGCCTTTATGTGTTCAAATCCCAACAATTTAGATTCAAGAAGAGAAAGATGTGTATACCTCCTACTAAGGGCATCCGCTACTATGTTAGTCACTCCTTTCTTATGTTTAATGATGTAGGGAAATGTCTCCACAAACTCCATCCACCTTGCATGTCTTTTGTTGAGCTTGCCTTGAGATCTCAAATGCTTCAAGGCTTCATGATCGGTGTGGACTATGAACTCCTTAGGAAGGAGATAATGCTGCCATGTTTGTAAAGCCCTCACCAAAGCATATAGCTCTTTATCATATGTGGAGTAATTGAGTTGTGCTCCTTTTAGCTTCTCACTAAAGTAGACTATGGGATGATTCTCTTGTTTCAAAACAGCACCTACACCAAGGTTAGAAGCATCACATTCAAGCTCAAAAGATAATTCAAAATTAGGCATAGATAAAATAGGAGCATTGATAAGTTTTTCTTTCAAAAGAGTAAAAGCCTCCTCTTGTTTTGGCCCTCATGTGAAGGGTACTTCCTTCTTCACAAGCTCATTGAGAGGAGATGCAATGGTGCTAAAGTCCTTCACAAATCTCCTATAGAAGCTTGCTAGTCCATGGAAGCTCCTTACTTCTTTCACATTGGTAGGTCTCGGCCACTTAAGGATTGCTCTCACCTTGCTCTCATCAACTTGCACACCCTTGGAACTTACCACAAAACCGAGGAACACCACTTGGTCCATGGCAAATGTGCATTTCTCCTTGTTAGCATAGAGCTTCTCCTTTCTAAGTACTTCCAAAACAAATCTCAAATGTGTTAAGTGGTCAAGGAAAGAAGTGCTATAGATAAGAATATCATCAAAGTACACTACAACAAATTTTCCTAAGAACTCCCTAAGCACATGATTCATAAGTCTCATGAAAGTACTTGGGGCATTTGATAGCCCAAAAGGCATGACTAACCATTCATACAAACCAAATTTGGTCTTAAATGCGGTTTTCCACTCATCCCCATGTTTCATTCTTATTTGGTGGTAACCACTTTTAAGATCAATTTTAGTGAATATGGTTGAGCCATGAAGTTCATCAAGCAAGTCATCCAATCTAGGAATGGGGTGTCTATATCTAATGGTTATGTTATTGATAGCCCTACAATCGGTGCACATCCTCCATGTGCCCTCCTTCTTAGGGACTAAGATAATCGGTGATTCACATGGTGATAGACTCTCTTTCACCCACCCTTTGCTCACTAACTCTTGGACTTGCTTCTCAATCTCATGAGTTTCTTGTGGAGTAGTCCTATAAGTTGGCCTATTAGGTAGAGGAGCACAGGGTATCAAATCAATTTGGTGCTCAATGCCTCTCAAAGGAGGTAGGCCATGGGGTATCTCACTAGGAAACACATCCTTAAACTCATCCAATAAAAGATCTATGCTCACTTGATCTCCCACAAAATTTGAATTTAGAAAACAAGGAGATGGTATGCATAAGAACATGGATTTCCTAGCTAAGAACTCCCTCTTAATTTCACTCTTACTCACAAGCAACCCTTCCTTAGACTTGGCAGCCCTTTGTCTTAGCTCTCCCACCCCTTTGAGATCACTCAAATCGGACTTGTCTAGCCTAAGTTTCACTTGTTTTTGTGCAGTGGCAGTTTTGGTAAATATCTTTGAAGTCTCGGCCAGAGCACTCAAATTCTTGGTTTTGGGTGATTTTTTCAGATTTTGGCCCTCCATGACCTTCCTCTCACCCTCTTTTTTGACCTTCATACTAATTTGGTCCTCACATACTTCTCTAGGTGTCAAAGGCTTAAGAGTAATTTTCCTACCACCATGAGAAAATATATAAGTGTTAGACACTCCATCATGTATAGCATGTTTGTCAAATTGCCATGGCCTTCCTAACAAGATATGAGATGTTTCCATAGGTACTATATCACATAAGATTTCATCATTATATCGGCCTATTGTGAAAGCAATCAAAACTTGTTTATTAACCAATAATTCTCGTTTTTCACTTAGCCATTGCAATTTATAAGGTTTAGTGTGTGGAGTGGTCTTGAGACCAAGCTTATCAACAAGCCTAGTGCTAACAACATTGGTGCAACTACCACTATCAATGATTAGGGAACATACCTTGCTTTGGATGGTGCACCTTGTGTGGAATATGTTTTCTCTTTGGGTGTCATCAAGGTCCACACAAGCACTTCCTAACATCCTTCTAACCATCAATAGATCTCCATCTTCCGGTTGCCTTGAATGTTCACTAGCACTAGCTACCTCTTCCTCACTAGAAGAGTGAGTGGACTCCTCACTTGTTACTTCTCCATCCACTCTCATTATCATGGCCTTCTTGTTGGGACATTGGGAGTCTATGTGCCCATGACCTAAACACTTAAAACACTTAATGTTAGAAGGTTTAGAGATAGATTTAGCAACTTCTTTACCCTTAGACTCCTCTCGGTTGGACTTGTAAAAAGGCTTAGAGGTTCCCTCCTTCTTTTGCTTGTCCTTCCAACTTGAAGACCCATACGTGTAAGGCTTCTTGAAGGTGCCCTTTCTCTTGAGTTGGCCTTCAATTCTCTCGGCCTTATGTATGGAATCCTCCAAGGTCCTATAGTTTTGGAGCTCCAAGACATCTTGGATCTCCCTATTTAACCCATTGGTGAACCTAGCTATGGTGGCCTCTTTGTCCTCTTGGTAATCCACCCTCAAGAGTGTGAGCTCCAAGTCCTTGTAGTATTCTTGTACACTCCTCCCTCCTTGAGTTAGTCTCTGAAGTCTCACATGTAGATCTCTTGTGTAAGAACTAGGCACAAACCTTCCTTTCATTGCATCCTTGAGTTGGGTCCAAGATGTTATATGTGGCCTCCTCCTCTTCTCGGCATCCACTAGCACTTGGTTCCACCAAACCAATGCATAGCCTTCAAACTCTAGAATGGCCATGTTAAGCCTCTTCTCCTCACTCAAGCTAGGATAACAAGAGTAGATTTGGTCTACCTTCATCACCCAATCTAAGTAGGTTTCGGCATCTCCATCTCCAAGGAATTTAGGTAAGGTTATTTTGGTGGTTCCCTCCCATGTTCTCGGTTCATCCTCTCCAAAGGGTCTCCTAGGTGTGTGAGGTTGTCTCCTATGGTGAGGGGTTCTCCTTCCTCTCCTTTCATTCTCAAAGGCTCTAAAGGCTTCATCCTCCTCATAGTTACTTCCCCAATCACTCTCTCTAGTGAGTCTCTAGTGGTGTCCCCTCTCACTTCCACTTTCCCTTTGATTATTCCTCCTACTTCTGTATTCCTCATCACTATCTTTCCCTCGGTTCCCACTATATCCAGCACCTCTACTATGGTGATCCCTACGGTTGCCACTAGTTTCTCCAAGGATTTTCCTTTCTAACTCCTTCCTTATCTTCCTTTCCTCCTTCAACCGCCTCTCTTGATCAAACCTCTCTTCCAAGCTAGTATTTAGCATGGATTTCATTAAGTCCACCATTCTCTTTGACCTTGGTGATAATTCATTTCCCACACTAGGAGAGGTGTCCATGGCTGCACAAGAAAAGGTTAGATAACAATTACAAGTATATAGAAGATCTTTGCCACTCACTAAGTGTGTCTCTCTAGTAGCACTCGTGTATCTCTCTTAGAAGGCTCTTTATATGATGTATCACTCTTGTCTTTTTTTTCCCCTCAATTCCCTGCCAAAGTTTCTAATTAAACCTCTAATCAATTATATAGAAGTTTCCTTGTGAAAGAGGTACAATTCTCGGGTAAGCTCAAGAATTCCAAGGGAACAAAACTTCTAAGACAAAACCAAGGATTTCAATTAAATGACAAGCAATAAAAGGCACAATTGAAATAACAGGCTACTCAAATCAAGGAATGGACGTGATATGACATAGGCATAAAACTGGACAGCAAAGGAATCAAGTTTGTTGGTTCAATTACTAAGCCAATCAATTTGAACAAGGCACACGAACTCAATGTAGCATAGTAATCAAATTTTCAAGACCTCTTTTGTAGGTAAATTTATCAAGTAACTTATGAACAAATAATTCACTCCAAACTGCAGTAAAAAATGGTTGGACAAGTATCAAATACAGCAAGTTTCACTTATGCAGAAATTTGAGTCAAAAACAAGCTAGTCACAAGTACACACTACTAGACTAATTTCCAAGCTACTAGTAATTTTACTAGGTGAATGAGTGTGCTATGTCTTAGCTCTAAGTCCGATTTTTCTTGCTCAAATTCCTTAACACTTCTTTAACACTTTGATAGCTTGCTGGACAGGATTTACAAGTCCACTAAATTTACTTCAAGTACTCTTTAAGGCTCTTTTCTAGCTTTCTTTGAATTTTCTCACTTGTTTTCTTCTTGTTTCAATTTCCTTTCACTTGACTTCTTTTCTATCACTTTTGTTTAAGCTACTGGACTGAGATATATCTTGCCTAAAACAAACACTCCAAGCTCAAGTACTAGTGCTAATGCTACTACAAGGTGTAATAGGGATTTAGATCTATAGTAAGCACTCTACTAGCATGTAATGATGTTGATTTCTCAATTTTTGCATGTATGAACTTGAATGTCCAGAATTATAGGCTCAAGTGCGACCAAAACAGAGGAAACAGGGCATACAATGACGATAATTCAAGACATCAATTTCACTTAATTAGAAACAAAATTGATACTAACACATAGAAACAATTACTACTGGACAAGTAATTTAAGGAATTGAAATTATTACGAATTAACACAATTTGACCGAACAAATGGAAGAAACATATGATAATTTTCCGGATCTGGACTCAGACGCAAACATCGAATACGAATCTATGCATAACAATACGGATCAAGTCATGAACAATATGATTTGCATGATTTTCACCGAACAAAAAGACTTAAACAAAAAAAATTGACAAAACTACTAGACAGTTAAGGAAACCTAAAGATGAATCCTCAGCACACTAAAAGAATTAGACGAAGAACTCGAGAAAATTCAAAATGACCGAAGAACTTACTAGACTTGTGGAGTAGAGATCCAATCTTGAAGAGAATCAAAACAAGCTCTGATTATCACTTGATATGATAATCAAGAGAACAAGCTCTTAATACCACTTGATACGAGTTCGCTAGAGACGAAGCTCAAATTTGGACCGATCGTTGTCTGTAATTGAAATCTCCACGAATGCGTTAAAGGCGGAAGCTCGAAATTGACTTAAGACTCAAGGACTTAGAAGAAAGAATGAAAGCGGAGTAGATTTAGAAGATGATGGCGCCATGCATAAGCAATAAGCCTAAGGGAGAATCGCCACAAGGAAGAGTTTCCATGATAAGATTCAAGGTTCTAGAAGAAACCTTAGAGAGAAATCCACTCTCAAAGAATTAGCTCGTGCTAAATTCAATTCATTCAAAATTTCATCAAAAGGTCCCCTTACAATTCAAAGTGTTACGTATTTATACTAGCGAAAGTTGGGATAGCTTGTGACGGCCCAGACGAAACCAGCTTCAGACGGAAGAGTTCAACATGTGAGGGCCCAGACGGAACAAGCTTCAGACGGAAGAGTTCAGCATGTGAAAGCCCAGACGGAACAAGCTTCAAATGGAAGAGTTCAACATGTGAAGCATCAGACGAAAGAGCGTCTTTGGTATCGTCTGTGGTAGCGTCTGTGGTAATTGTCTGTCGTGTCTCCTGCACGGAAGCATCGATGAAGACTCAGCGCAGTATCGCCTGGCCTACGTGATATCGTCTGTCAGTCGGTGTGGTATCGTCTGTCTGTGGGGTATCGTCTGTTGTGTCTACAGACGGAGATCATTCGTCTGTGATATCGTCTGTGACATCGTCTGTCTCCAACTTTCTCACAAAAACACCCTAATCTTTGGTTCAATTACAAACATAAGGCCGTGCACTTATTCACCAAGCAAGGCCCCAATTAAATGTTCCTAATCTAATTATAACTTTACAATCTTTCTAGAAGGTTACATGTCCTATTACAAAGTAAAGAGAAGTCTTGAGAATCTTGGCTTTGATTTTTGAGCTGACTCTCAATTTCTTCTTGAATCCTTTTGTGTATGGCTCTTGTAACTCTTCTTGTCAAGGATGGTCCTCCATCAGGTAGGGTAATTTCTCTCATGAAACTTAAGTTGTCTAGAAGCATAAGCTACCACTTGTCCTTTTTGCATCAACACTCCACCTAGTCCTAGCTTAGAGGCATCACAGTACACTACAAACTTTTCGCTAGGGTTAGGCAAGACTAATACGGGGGCTGTGGTTAACTTTTCCTTAAGGGTTTGAAAGCTATGCTCACACTTCTCACTCCAAACGAATGGTTGACCTTTACGAGTTAGGGTTGTCAAGGGTAACGCTGTCCGAGAGAAACCATCAATAAACCTACGATAATATCCAGCTAAACCTAAGAAACTCCTAATCTCAAAAATATTCTTCGGACTTTCCCACTCGAGCACCGCTTTAACCTTAGAAGGATCTACGGTTATCCCTCCCTCAGAAATCACATGTCCTAGAAAACTAACCTCATTGAGCCAAAACTCGCACTTCAACCACTTCGCATAGAGTTGGTGGTCCCTAAGAATCTGGAGCACAATCTTCAACTGTTCGGAGTGCTTATCCCTAGTCTTAGAGTACACTAAGATGTCGTTTATAAAAACTACTACAAACTTATCAAGGTAGGGATGAAATATACGGTTCATGTAGCCCATGAACACACCAGGAGCATTGGTCACACCAAAAGGCATCACCAGATACTCATAGTGACCATAGCGGGTACTAAACACGGTTTTTGGAATGTCTTCAGGCTTCACTCGAATCTGATGGTATCCTGACCTAAGATCAATCTTACTAAACACACAAGCTCCCCTCAGCTGATCCATAAGGTCATCTATCCTCGATAAAGGGTACTTATTCTTAATCGTAACCTTATTAAGTTACCTATAGTCTACGCACATCCTCATCGATCCATCCTTCTTCTTAACTAATAACATTGGGGCTCCCCACGGTGACACATTAGGCCTAATAAATTGCTTACTCAATAATTCTTCTATTTGGCTCTTTACTTCAACTAACTCTGCAGGGGACATCCTATAAGGGGCTATAGCTATAGGTCCAGCACCATGCACTAAGTCTATACCAAAGTCTATCTCTCTCCAAGGAGGTAATGAGGATATGTCTTCAGGGAAGACATCGACAAACTCGCAAACAACAAGCGTATCCTCAAGAGTTACTTGACTGTCTGTCTCTAGGTTGGCCAAGATCACATACACCTGAGCTTCCTCCCTAAAGGACGCCATCACTTGATTGGCAGATAAATAAGTCTTATCCCTACTCACTCCCACAGATTCAAACTCCACAGTTTTATCATAATAGTTAAGGAAGACTCGGTTGGAAGATAACCATTCCATACCCAGGATCACATCAATATCACTTAGAGGCAAACAAATCAAATCAATAGAAAAAGACTTACTAACTATTTTCAAAGGGCACTTTAGACATACATCAGAAGTTAACATAGAAGTACCCGTAGGGGTAGAAACGGTCAAATCAATATTTAGAGGAGAAATAGGTAGATTCAACCTTTTAACACAAGAAAGAGACACAAAGGAACTTGTAGCACCAGAATCAAAGAGTACAATTACAGGAATATCTGAAATGAGACCCTTACCTTGGATTAAATCTGGAGAATCAGAGGCTTCAGCAGTGTTCAAGGCGAAGACCCTCCCAGTGGCTTTAGGCTTACTGGTTGCAGCATTCTGGTTTCCGCTAACGTCCTTCTTTAGGGCAGGGCAGTCCCTCCGCATATGCCCCTTTTGGCCACATCCAAAGCAAGTGAGGTTGGGGTTGGTATTGTTGTTACCGTTGCTAGGGCATCTTGAAGCTATGTGACCCTGCTGACCACATCAGAAACACCTGATAGTAGGAAAATGAGTTGAATTGTTGCTATTGCCACTAGTTTGTTGTGGTGGGTGGCTGGAACCACCTGAAGAAGTTCCATGTTTTTTAAAGGATGGTCCATAGGGTTGATATCTGTTGCTGGATTTCTGGTGTCGTACTGGTCCAACACTCTTCTGAAGTGCCTTCTCTTCCTGGACATCCTCATCATAAATTCTACACATATTCACCAATTTAGAGAACTGGCGAATGCCATGGCAGTTCACCACTCGTTTCACATCAGGACGCAAGCCATTGATGAACTTGACACACTTGGACCTCTCCCCGTCTGGCCCCTGGTAATGCGGAAAGTACCTCACTAGGTCATCAAACTTGACTGCATACTCCGCCACTGACATACTACCTTGCTTCAGCTCGAGGAACTCCATCTCCTTCCGGTTTTTGACGTCTTCCAGAAAGTACTTCTTAAGAAATATAGCCTTGAAGGCTCCCCATGCCACGAAGTGTCCCGTGGCCTCCACACACTGACGGGCATTGGCCCACTAACGCTCAGCTTCCTCCTTTAACATGTAGGTGGCAAAGGTCACCTTTCGTTCTTCTAGGCAAGCCATAACCTCAAAGATCTTCTCTATTTCTCCTAACCAATCTTGAGCACCGTTTGGATTGTAGCCTCCACGGAATGCAGGAGGATTGTTCCGTCGAAAGCTGTCCAATCCATGATATTGCGCCGGTCCAGTCATATTAAGTTGTTGTTGGTTTTGGTTTTGCCCTCCCACGGCCTGAGCTAGGGCCTGTAGGGCATCAGCTATTGCTTGGTCATTCCTGCCACCCCTGCCAGCCATCTTCCACTGTTAACAGGAAACAGGGGACTTAGAGAAGTATAGGAGTTAACATTGTTCTATCAGGTCATTCAAAGTAAACTAGTCAATTCCTCATCAGAGAACACCTCGTAAACGAGGTAGCCCACATAACTCACAAGCCGAGGAAATTAAACCAGGTTCTGATACCACATTGTAACACCCCTAAATCACTACAACATCAACGTAATAAATTTCTATAGTTCACGGGAAATAATTACGCCATTAAATGAAGGGAACTAAATTTTATTTCATAACGCCAATTTTAAAAAATAATCTCTTACAATCGTATAAGTCTCACGAGGTAAAATCGTCTCTAATAGCGAAATCACTAATAGGTAAACAAAATTTTAGTATTTATAAATAAATGCAGTCGTTCGAATTCAAAAGAAAAAAAAAGGAAACGACATGCTACGTCTTCAAGAAATCGAGTTTCCTTCCTAGCCTAAGTTATTTCCGTCTCCCACAAACTGTTCATCTGCTCGCCCGTTCGCGGGGTCATCACAGGTGTCAACCACAGACACAACACAGGGTTAGTTCACATTTTAATAATAATAATAAGATCAACAAGAACAGTTTAACACAAGGAATCAAGAAGGTACACACTCAATTCGCAATTTATCTAAACCAATTATATCATGCAACCTAGTGTGATGCATGCTACTCACAATCCCCTCTCATGCCATGTGGTACCATTAAAACCATTGAGCGATGTCTAGAAGCACATGTCACCTTTGACACTCTCACTAGAGATACTAGATAGTCACAATCAGGGTAGCCAGTGTTGCAACGGGACTCACTTCCACTCATGGTGATCGGTCATGGTGGAAGTTTTTCCCACCGCGAATACCCTCATAGTCCTAGGCCATTACATCGACCCGTCAGGGACCAACCATTCTAGTTCCATTCATCCTCACTTTTCGAAAACCTTTTCATGCGTTTAGCATTCATAATAATCTTTCTCATTCTTAAAACAACAAGGGGCAAGCTCACTGTTCCTTCTGACAGTAGGCATCCATCTCTCTCAACAAAAATTATTCACAATCGATTATTATGAACCTAAACGACTCATCCATGCAATATGACCTATAGAATTAATCTCCCAACTCACATCATTCAGCTCATCATATAGAATATTTCACACCACAATTAGATTAATTAAATAACCACGTTAACAAACTATAATATAACAAAAAAAAAAAGCAATATAAAACACATAAATTATTTAAATATAAATCTCAATTCAAACCACACATAAAAAATAAATAATTAAACAAATAACAATATCATATAATTTACTAAATAAATTAAAATAAACATTATTAGAAAAACATAGTATAGTTAAAAGAAATAATCACAATTAATGTAGAACAATTACGACTCAACAACAAGTAAAATATTATACCAAACAATTAAAATAATTACTCATAAATAACTCGATGTAAAATAATATACATTATGTAATTTAATTAACCAGACAAAATAAATCATTAAATAATAAATATGAATTAAATAAATAATTTAATACTTCCAGAATATAGAAACGAATTCTTTAACCGAACATCTATTTGGATTGGAAAAATAAAATAACATATAATAAAATAAAGGAACAAAATAAAAGATTTTGTTTTGGATTCAACGGAGCACGTGATAATAGTAATAATAGTAAAGACGAAATAAAATAACATAAAATAAAATAAAAATAAAAGAAATAAATTATTAATTATTATTTTTATTTTACGCATAGGATAGAATTCAATGTACCGTAACTAATCACGAAAATCCACCTTGAGTACTGCAACAATGCTTAATTCCCCAATTCAATTTATCCTATCATTGATATTATAATTATTATTATTATTATTAATTTTAGTCTCTCTTTTCGATGCGTAATAATACGCTAAATGGAGACAGACGGCACTGCCCGCCCGTAGCTCCTACCAGTGACGATGCTGCCACCATCCCTAATACCAACGGAAAGCACCCTTCACAATACCCATTTTTCACCTTTAGTAATTTTTCTAACCCAGCCAAATCACCCCGATCCTCAAGCACAAAGTAGCCACAATTCCATGTTCCTCAAAATCAAAATCAAAATGAACGTAATCATAATGCATTGGGAAACCACACAGGGACTTATGCGATTGTGAATAAAATAAAATGAACAAGGGTGATGATGACCGGTACACGCTGGACATTACAGAATAAGGATTTGGTTTCATGGCAGAAAGGAAAAGATGATTTTATTATTAGTGTTAAAGCAGGAGCCGCGTATTGTATTTGTAATGTCATCAAAATCAACCCAGCATAAACATCAACAATAAAAAAACAATAATAAGAACGAAAGGCTGGTACCAAAATAAAATATATAATCCCAAATAATAGAATTAATAAATAACACCGAAAGAAAGGAAAGGAAGTAAAATATATAATCCCAAATAATAGAATTAATAAATAACATTGATAGAAAAGAAATGAAATACAATGTTGTTATTAAAATTTAAACTACCCTGACCTGGATGTGAGCAGATCGAGCGTTGTGGCAAAAGTTGAGACAAAAGAGATGCTCCTCGTTTCTGCTCTTACTTGGAGATTTCGATATCTTTTTAGGGTTTGCAAAACAGGAATGTGAGTGATGTTTCAGCGAACAAACCAAGTTTAAAAGATTTTCTGTGAGGAGAAACTGCAACAGCCCACTCACTAGAATCTGAACAGCACCCCAAGGATATTTCTAATATTTATTTAATTATTTTATTTAATTTTAAAAAACAATAAAAAGTCTGACGGTTACAATATTATTTTATTTCATTTTAAAAAATATTCGGTTGTTACACTTTGCGTCTGTTGAAGAGTAGATAAACTATTTCAACTAATGATCAGACGCAGCGTTTCGTCTATAGACGATAAGGATAGATGAAAGAAATTTAAACAGATAAGAAAACTTATTCAGATGAGAAAATTATTTCTAAGTTTTCAAAAATGATTTGTTTAAATTCTTTTTAAGAAAGTTTGAATCATTGAAAAGCATTTTGAATAAATTAATATCAAAGATCCCTTTTTTTTTATTGGATGTACACATGAGCAACTCACCTTGCTTAAAACATTATTTCAAGCTCCATTCAATTGATATTTGAATGCACTTCTTCAATGCACTTGGGTTCAATTTTTCTTGACACCAAAGCACGTTCAGAAATATCTCTAAAATTCGACCTGTTTGCATTCTTTGAAAATTTTGCTTCTTCTGTCTGAATTGGTGAATATGTCTTCTCAAGACTCATAGATGGTAGATCTCTTACATGATCTGTTGTTTTGGAACAAGGACATGTTGATGATCACATATTGCATGTATCCATTGTTCAGATTGTACCATCTTTATACATTCTCTCTTTCTATCTGCAACAAAAATTATTTTTGATCTTGGTACCCAGATTTTCTTGGGTCCAATTTTGTTAGTTGTAAGGTTCCGTCTGTCATAGGTTCTTATATGACCTTCAGACTGTTTCGGAGACCTCAAATGAAAAATATGCATGTTTCTACATACAAGACAATTAATTTATGATTTTCTTTCATCTGTCACATGATTATAACCAAGTTCACTCTTGTTTAGAGGAGATCTTCCATAGTTTATGTAAAAGATAAAACACAAGAAGGGGGGTTGAATTGTGTTATTAAAAAAAAATTTATCCCTTTCGTCTGTAGGTTCAAAACTGGTCAGACGAAACAATGATTATCTTGAACTGTTGATTTTAATTGACAGACGTTTAAGTTTATTATCCCCAGTTAGTTGGTCAGACGAAACAGTAAACACAAAGATTTTTATACTGGTTCGTCTATTCAAGACTACGTCCAGTTACCCAGCAACCACTGAGTTTTCACTACCAACCGTGAAAGGGTTACAAGTATTCTTTGATCCCAGCCACTTCTGGCTATACACAGATATTCTTTGCTCCCAGCCTTCTCAGGCTAAACCAACAAGGTATTCTTTGAACCCAGCCTCCACAGGCTAATACAAAGGTATTCTTTGAAACACAGCCTCCTCAGGCTAAAATGCCACACAAGTGGACTTTTTAAGAGAAGTAGAAAAATAAAGTTTTTCCTCTACGCAGAGAGGTGTTTTCAATAACAGAGCTTGACAGTGAGCGAATTCTTAAAGATAGCAGATAAGCGTATTCGCCAACTTGTTCTGGTCGTGGTGAAGTCCTTTTATAGGCATCTTCTTCAAATAGCCGTTAGACTCATTTGAATGTCGTTGAAAGTCGTTGGAGATCTTCTTGAGAACTTTCCAAAAAGGTTGTCAGTTGTCCTTGATTGATAGATGAGAGTTGCAGCGGATATCTCGGACTAAATTGCGTGCGCAGTTCC
This sequence comes from Hylodesmum podocarpum, assembly GCA_026586105.1. Taxonomy (NCBI): domain Eukaryota; kingdom Viridiplantae; phylum Streptophyta; class Magnoliopsida; order Fabales; family Fabaceae; genus Hylodesmum; species Hylodesmum podocarpum. The sequence goes on from JALJEV010001433.1 coordinate 10,723,591, forward strand.
TTTTACTGACTTGTACAGAGATGTGACAAAAAGGTAGAGACCTTTTTGACTTTGGATGTGAAAGCGCAGATCCCCATACAGATCTTGGATTCTTCTCATGATGACTCCTTTAGATTTTAAATCTTGGCGCGAGACTTCAACTGAACTTCACTTTTGGATAGACGAAATGAGTCTTCAAACTTCTTTGTTTCGTCTCATCCTTTAGTCTTATGCTTCACTCTTGGACAGACGAAGGTCTTCAACTTGAGTAGTCTTCTTTCGTCTGTGCCAGTATCGTCTGATGGCTTGGCTCTTGGACAGACGTAACACTTCAAATTTTGAAGGATCATGTTCCGTCTGTTGCCTATTTCGTCTTGTCAAGTCTTGATGGCTTGTTTCGTCTGTTCTGTAATTAGTCAAAACTTAGGGACATTCTTGATCTAACATTTTCCTCCTTGATCATCTTGATCTAACATTCTCCCCCTTTTTGATGATTACAGACCATACCATGAAAATCTGCATAAGACATAGTTAGACAGAAACAACAGTTTAATGAGCCAGATTTACATCAAGACGATGTTTTCTGAATAATACCTCTTTATGATTTATTGTTACATCAATGTGATGTAATCAGAGTCGAATATTACAATGGTATTACAAAGCAGAAAACAACAAAGAATTACAATGTATATCTGAGCAAAAAAAAAATTTACAATAATACAACAATATAACTTCCTAGGACGATACTCCTTGTTCTTGTTTCTCCCCCTCAGACGAAGCTTTTCTTCCTTGCTCCCTCTCAGACGAAGCTTTGTACCATTCTTCTTTCCTTTGGGTTAGGCTCTCCCCCTTCTTTCCTTTGGGTTAGGCTCTCCCCCTTGGATTATGCTTTCTTTTCTCTCCCCCTTGGGCTGTGATCATCAAAACTCTGATCAAGAAGAAGGTTTTGGCTTTTTGTTCAGCAGGGTCATGACAACGTCTGTAAGCTACTGCACTTGAGATGATAGAGAAGCGTGATTTTCTTCAAGTTCTCTGTTCTTTGCTTTCAAGTGCTCACAATCTTCTTCCAAAGCCTCATATTTGCGCTTCAGAGTCTTATACTCCTCAGCTTCTTCAATATCAGCTGCCTTGAGCATCTCCTCATCAGCCTCAGCAACCACCACCACATCATCAATTGGCACTTGCGGTGTTTGAGACTCCTCCACAAAAGGTACAGTGTCATCAATGATGACCATTATGGGTGATTTCTTCAGACGCATTGTGAAAAGAGGAAGATCGAGGTAGGCTGTGAAGTTCCGGTTCCATTGATAGGTATACCACTTGGTTGGAATGGATACTTCAAGAAGTGGTTGTTCCTGAGAATATACAAATGCAGCGCCAGGGAACACTTTGCCACATACAGAGGAGTCCTTCTCATCAAAGATGGTTCCAGAGCAATGTTTGGCAGTGGTTTCAGACGAATACTTCTTTTCCTTCCCCTTAGCCAAGTATTTTACCAAGCATGGTCTCTTTCGGTCTAAGACGATATAATATTTGGTTTCGTCTGTCACTAGTGAGGAAAACTGAGATCCCACCATGAGAGGATAGTGTCTCAGATCCTTCATGGCATGTCGCTCAATATGAGAGTGAGAGACTGCTCTGTCTTTAGTTTCTTGTCTGTAGGCATTAGCCATTGCTTTGAAAGTCAGACTTGAGTCTTCAGGGAAAGCATGAGCAAAATCTTCGGGGTCTTCATACTCATTTAGGAGGATGGAGTAGCGAGGGCTGATCCCAGAGCAGTGGGGCCTCGTCCATGGGAGCACAATTCCTAGAGTGTGGCCTAAACCAACATACTCTGTTTGATTGAGTGGAATTGTGAACTTCAAAGGATCATGGCTAGTTAGAGCGTCAAGATGCCAATGTGTGCAATCTTTTGGCTCATAACGGTTGGATTCATTGTCTCCAAATCTACAGTGATGGAGAACTGGAGCATTTATTTCGAGCTGAACCTTCCATCTTGGATTCTTTCTTTGTGGGATGTGAGGTTCATAGCCAAGTGTTGGTCCTTCAATCTCAGACGCAGCAAGATGATCCTTGTATTCTTTTATTTTCTCTAGTCCCTTGATATTTAGTGATGCTAGTTTGTCCCAGGGCAGACGCTTCAACCAATTGCGTTGCTCCTCTGGTGAATAGACAAAATCTTCATTAAAATCTACTGGCTTCAGGGACTTATTGTAGAGAGTGGGGTTTTCAGATCTCCTTAATGAAAAACCCTTCTTTCCTCTGTACAAGTATGGGTTTTTCAGTTCAATGTAAGGAGTACCCCTTATGTATGGGTCTTCATCGTCTGTCAAGGCTACAGCAGACTCAGACGATTCATCTTTATTGGAGACTTCATCAGTTTTCTCTCTAATTATCCAATCTGGTTTGATTGGTCTTTCTGCACAAGAGTTTTCAGCGTATCTTCTTGTGACTAATTCATTTAAAAATGAATAGTCCATCTTGTGCTTTGGAGGTAGATCCTTTGGATTAATCACTTCAGCGTGTGATCTCCTCCTAGATGCATCCACTCTAGTTGTTTCAGAGATTTCTTCATCGGACGAAGAACTTGCATCTTCAACTAGTATGATATCTTCAGACGGAATCTCCATCGTCTGTGTGTGTGATGCTTCCTCAGACGCAGCAGGTAACGTCTGTGCAAGGTGAGCAGCATTCAGCGGAGACACAACAAGAGGCTCAGATGGAATTGCCCGTTGTTCGTCTAGGAGTGTTGTTGTTGATGGAAGGGTCTCCATTGTAGAGGTCTCTTCACTTAGCATAGTTTCTAACTCCTCCGCTAGTTGAGTATCGTCTATCTGAATCTGGACAGTTTCTTCACTATCCATGCCCTCTGACGAACCAATGCCGCGAATGCTTTCTTGAAAGAGTCTTTCTCTTTCAGCTTGAAGTAATATTGAGACTCGCTTAGCCTCTTTGAGTTGACGCTCTTCATCTGTCTCACCAACTACGACAGATGCAAGCTTTTGCTTCATCTTATCCTTGCCCTTAGCAGCTTTTTCAAGCGCAAGCTTCCTAGCTTCAGCTTTCTCTTCAACTGCTTTCCTCTACTTTTCTTCATCTGTGATTATCTTCACAGACGGAACTTTCTCAGACGGTATAGTATCCCTTTCATCTTTACTTGGGGATACCGTCTGTGTCTTTGTTTTAGCACCAATGTGCTTGATTCTGATAGTCCTTTTCTTTTTCTTGAGGGGTTCCTCAAGAACATCCTCAAAAGGCATATCAGATACAGTTATAGATGGAAGAGAAGGAGGCGGAAGTGTTTGGGTTTGGGTTTTGGTTTGTGTTTGGGGTTGTGTTTCGGACGGTGTTTGGGCTTGTGTTTGAGTTTGTGTTTGTGGTTTAGCGCGCTTAATGCGGGCTCTGTGTGGTTCTTTGGTGATGGGTGATAGAGGGGTGTCCTCATTTGGTGAACGAAGGAGAAAGCTTGAAGTGAGGTGCATCTTAGCAAAGGTGCTAGCCTTCACTTCTTTTCCCTCAGGGTGCCATGTGACTCCAGTGGCATCGAAACCCTGGTTGATGATGATGGTGGAGAAGAGAGTAGCGTAGGGGATGCTACTCTTCCTACGAATGTTCCGATTCTTCAACGCACTTACCCAGTGGTCAAGAATAATATGAGGAAGACTCATTCTTCCTTTCCTTAGGCAGTAATAAATGCAGAATTTGTCTCTGAAACTGACATTATCACGAGACCCTGTCCTTGGTGTGAAGATATTAAACAGCAAGTTGTGGATGATTCTTGCTGAGGTACATAGATTTCCTGCTCTGAAATCTTTGGGGTTTTCAGATTTAGGAATCTTCCCGTAGATAAATTTGTTGACATGCTCCTCATTCTCGTTCTTCATCCAGTTTAGGGAGTAGAAGCGCCCTTCACCTTGCGGTTTTCCGGCTTCGGCAATGGTGTCCTTGATGATGATGTATTCTTTGTTGTCAATGGTACCGACAATCCCATCATCAAACTCTCGGCATCGCTCCAAAACTCGGCGTATGCCTCCATCACCATGGGCCTTTGGTCTCAAGCAAAGCCCATCCACCTAGTGTGGTCAAACATCTTTACCACTCTGTTTGAAACTATCTCCAGAGTTTCCCTTGATATCCACTTGCTTGGCAAGAACAAATCTTGAGCGAAAAAGGTTGCTTCAGCGGTTTTGGTTCCCTTGGTGTTCTTGGCGGCCATTGTTGTTGTTTGAAAAACTAGAGAGAGAAAGGGTTTTGTGAGTAAGGGTTTTGTAAGTTCTTCAGACGATAGCAATAGCGAAATATTGTAAAGAGTAAAAGAGAGAACTTTCAAAGGTATTTATAGGTAACAGTTAAAAACGATTGCAATTCATCAGACGAAAGAGATTTTGAAAACTGCCCCTTTTTATGACGTGTCCATTGAAAACTGTCCTTGATTTGACATATCCAAATCATTGCCTTTTCGATGATTGATTTGACCTCTGCAATTCACGGCGCGTGCTTATCATTGTCCTAGAATAGTGCAATAAATGACAGACACATTTATTGCTCTCTTTAATTTGTCCCTGCACACTTGAGATAAACTTATTAAAAAGTAATAGTTGCGTCTGTTGAATTTTACCACAGTAACTATTCAACTTGATCAGACGCAATGTTTCGTCTTAACACGAAGTAATGTACAGACGGAACAAATTCAATCAATAACTCAGACGTAACAGTTTTCAATCATTCAAAGAAATAATTCCAAGATTTTCTTTAATGAAATTGAATCGTGTTTCATCTAAAGCTTTTGTAAATATATCTGCCCATTGAAAATCAGTTTGAACAAACTGTATATCGAAAATACCTTTTTGGACATAATCTCTTATGAAATGAAAACGAATTTCAATATGTTTAGCTTTTGAATGTTGAATAGGATTTTTGTTGAGATTGATTGCACTTGTGTTATCACAAAATACTGGTATATGATTCTCAAACCTGGAATAATCCTCAAGTTGATGTTTTATCCACAGTAATTGTGAGCAACATCCTGCCGCAGCAATGTATTCTGCTTCAGTTGTTGAAAGTGCAATGAAGTTTTGTTTCTTGCTTGACCAAGATATTAGTGATGATCCGAGAAATTGGCATCCACCACTTGTGCTTTTTCTCTCCACTTTATCTCCAGCATAATCAGCATCACAAAAGCCTCTTAAACTGAAATCACTATTTTTCTTATAAAACAAAGAGAGATTAGTTGTTCCAACAAGATATCTAAGAATTCTTTTTACAGCTTGTAAATGAGATTCTTTGGGATCAGATTGAAAACGTGCACATAGACAGACACTAAACATAATGTCAGGTCTGCTTGCAGTTAAATAAAGGTGTGAGCCAATCATACCTCTATATATCGTCTGATTAACAGACTTACCTGACTCATCCTTGTTAAGATTTGCTCCAGACGAATGCATTGGGGTCTTCATAGGCTTGGAGTTCTCCATCTTGAACTTCTTGATAAGTTCCTTAGTGTATTTCTGTTGATGGATGTAGATTCCTTCTTTCGTCTGTTTGATTTGAAGTCCTAGGAAGAACTTCAATTTTCCCATCATACTCATTTCAAACTCGTCCTGCATTAGCTTTGAAAAATCCTTGCAAAGAGAGTTGTTAGTAGCTCCAAAGACTATATCGTCTACATAAATCTGGACTATAATAAAGTCCTTTGAAACGCTTTTCTTGAAGAGAGTTGTATCAACCTTTCCTCTTGAAAAACCATTTTTAAGAAGGAAAGTACTGAGTCTATCATACCAAGCTCGAGGAGCTTGTTTAAGACCATACAGTGCTTTCTTGAGTTTGAAAACATGATCTGGCTGAGACAAACTTTCAAAGCCAGGTGGTTGTTTTACATATACTTCCTCTTCAATAAAACCGTTTAAAAAGGCACTTTTTACATCCATTTGATATAGAACGATATTCTTGTGAGCAGCAAAAGCAAGTAATATTCTAATAGCTTCTAATCTAGCTACAGGTGCAAAGGTTTCAGTAAAATCAATACCTTCTTGTTGATTGTACCTGTTAAGTCAAAATGATTTAGCATCTTAGTTTTGATAATTACTGAAACGATCTGTTGTTGTAGACGGAAAAAGACCAGATGAAGAGCCTCGATCGAAGAGGCATCAGATCGAAGCATCAGGATGAAGCATCGGACGGAAGGAACAGATCAAGCATCGGACGGAAGGAACAGATCGAAGCCTCAGATGAAGAGCTGATCAAGAGGCATCGGATCAAGCATCGGACGAAGAAACGGTGAAGCATCGAGACGGAATGATCAGATCAAGAGTTCGATCAAGCATCGATCAAGACAAGACGGAAGGAGACAGACGAATGAATTCAACTCACAACCCATTTATTTATTCATTCATCTACCTCGTTTAAATGAAGTTCAGTTGAGTCATTCGCGCCAAGATTTGAAATCTAAAGAAGCACTCATGAGAAGCATCCAAGATCAGTATAGGGATTCGAGCTTACACACCAAAGTCAAAAAGGTCTTCACCTTTTGTCACATCTCTGTACAAGTCAGAAATAGTACTGCGCACAACCTAGTCCGCTAAATCCGCTGTGACTCTTATCAATCAATCAAGTACAACTGACAATCTTTTTGGAAAGCTCTCAAGAAGATCTCTCAACGACTCTCAACAGCATTCAAATGAGTCTAACGGCTATTTGAAGAAGATGCCTATAAAAGGACATCACAGCTTCAAGAATCAGTTGGCGAACTGCATAACAAAGAAAATATATCCAAGCTTCAAGCTCTCAAGCAAAGTTCACTCGCCCTGAACTTAGAATAGATCTCATTGTAAAACCCCTCTCTGCGTAGAGGATAAACTTATTCTTTCATCTTCCTAAATCCACTGTTGTGGTGCTCTTAGCCTAAGGAGGTTGTGTTTCAAAGAATACCTTTGTTTTAGCCTGAGGAGGCTGTGTTTCAAAGAATACCTCTGTTTTAGCCTGTGGAGGCTGTGTTCAAAGAATACCCTGTTTAGCCTGTGGAGGCTGGGTTCAAAGAATACCTGTTTAGCCTGAGAAGGCTGTGCCTAAATAATATCTGTATTTAGCCAGGAGTGGCTGGGTTCAAAGAATACTCATAGTGGAACCTTAGCGTGTTGCTGGGGAACTGGATGTAGTCTTGATCAGACGAACCAGTATAAAAATATTATTGTCTTCTCTATTGATTTAACTGTTAACTAACAGGGGATAATAACTTGAACAGTTTGAAAATAAAATCTATCTTAAAGAAGAAAACAATCTTGCGTCTGATCAAGTTTTGAAAACAACAGACGCAAACGCATCGTCTTAGAGAAAAAGTTTTAAAAACACTCTACACAATTCAACCCCCCTTCTTATGTGTTTTTGTATTTTACAGTACCCTTGTGCTACTAACCTTGCTTTGTTTCTTACCATTTTTCCAGCTTCATCAAGCTTGTTTCTGAACACCCATCTGGTTCCGATGATGCTTTTGTTCTTTGGTTTTTCAACAAGAGTCCATACATCATTTCTTGTGAACTGATTGAGTTCTTCTTCCATAGCCAAAATCCAATCGTTGTCTTGAAGAGCATCTTCAATGTTATTTGGCTCCAAAGTTGATACAAGAGCATAGCTTGAAATATACTTCACTTTAGATCTTGTTTGAACACCTTGAGATCTATCTCCAATGATGAGATCTTCTGTATGGTTTGATGCAAACTTTCATGTTTTTGCAGGGGCTTGATCTCCCTGTTGATGAGTATCAGACGAAGAGGGTTCGTCTGTGCATCTATCGTCTGTCCCTGTATCGTCTGATCCTTGTTTATCATCTTGTCTTGAATTCTAACCAGAAGGGTTAATCTGCAAATTATCAAACAAATTTTCTAGGTCTGATATTTCTTTATCAGCCTTTGAGTTATCTTGGAACTTTACATGGATTGATTCTTCTACAACTTGCGTCTTAGAGTTAAATACTCTATAGGCCTTAATGATGTTGGAATATCCAAGAAAAATTCCTTTAACCACCTTTGAATCAAACTTTCCAAGTTGATCTTTGGTGTTAAGGATAAAGCATTCACATCCAAAAGGATGGAAGTAAGAAATGTTGGGTCTTCTTCCTTTCCATAATTCATATGGAGTCTTATTCAAGATTGGTCTTATCAATATTCTGTTTTGAATATAACAGGAAGTGTTGACTGCTTCTGCCCAATAATATTTCGGCAGAGAGCTTTCATGCAACAAAGTTCTAGCCATTTCTTGTAAAGTACGATTTTTCCTTTCCACAACTCCATTTTGTTGAGGAGTTCTTGGAGACGAAAAATTGTGAAATATACCATTTTCAAAACAAAAGGCTTTGAACTCAGAGTTCTCAAACTCTGTTCCATGATCGCTTCTCATAGACGCAATACAAAATCCTTTTTCTTTTTGAACACGTTTACAGAATATTTCAAAGACCTTGAATGACTCATGTTTATGGGCTAGGAAGTATACCCATGTGAATCTAGTATAGTCATCTACAATGACAAATCCATATCTCTTCCCTCCAAGACTTTCGGTGAGTGGGTCCAAAGAGATCAATATGTAACAGTTCTAATGGTCTTGTAGTGGAAACAACATTTTTAGATTTGAAAGAAGCTTTGAGTTGTTTCCCATGCTGACAAGATTCACACATACGATTGGTTTTCCAAGATATTTTTGGCAAACCTTTTACGAGATCTTTCTTAGAAATTTTTGAAATATACTTGAGACTTAAATGTCCAAGCTTTTTATGCCAAATATCTCGTTCATCGTCTTGAAATCAAACATGTTACATTCGATCACTTAGGTCGAGAAAGGCAAACCTCATAAAGGTTGTTCTTTCTTTTCCCAACAAAAAGAATGGATTTATCTTTGTTCTTCACTATACACTCATCAGAGTTAAAAGCTACTTCATATCCACTATCACAAAATTGACTTATGCTAAGTAGATTGAAGTTAAGACCTTTAACGTATGATACGTTCTGGATAAGGGTATTGGGTGTCTTACCAACAGTCCCAATGTCAAGAATTTTACCTTTACCAGAACCGTATGAGACAGACCCTTTACTTGGTCTGAGGTCTTGGAACATAGACAGGTCTCCCGTCATGTGTCGTGAGCATCCACTGTCCAAGTACCAGCTTGAAGTCTTGTCTCTTCCTATTGAGGATGTCTGCAACAGGAACAATAAGTGACTTTGGTACCCAAATCTTTTTGGGTCCTTTCTTGTTAGTTACAAAAGGCTTCTTTTTGTTTTGAGCCTTTTTGTAGATGTTAGGAACCTTGTTGTAATTCCTCTTCTTTTTATCAGACGAAACAGGTTTATTTTTCCTTTCGTCTATCTGCTTAACATAATCAAGTCCACTTTTATCATTTGGTGATCTCCCATATTTTAAAATGTTTTCAAGAATGGAGGATCGCTTTGTAAACTTGGTTAAGTCATTGAGTAAGGACTCATTTTCTTTCTTTAACCTTTCGATTTCAAGAATGAAAATGTCCTTTTCAAACTCAGACGAAACATCACTTGATATTTTCTTGTCTAGAAACTCAATTTCAGATTTCAAAACTGCATTCTCTTCCAAAGCTTGTCTTAGCTTGGTTTTGTAAGTTTTGTATTGCTGAGCAATAAAATGAGAGTTAGCTAGAAGAGTATCATATGATATTTCTTCTGATTCTGACTCAGACTCAGAAGAAAAGGATGAAGAAGTTTTATTGTAATTTACCTCTGTTGAGACATGATCTCCAGCCATGAGGCATATGTTTGTTGTTTCTTCTTCTTCAGAGGATTCCTCTGAGCTTTCACTGTCAAGATTTTCCCATGTCAGTAAGCTCTTCTTTCCTTTATCTCTTCTAGAGCTCCACCTCTTTTTCAATGGGACATTCGATCTCATGTGTCCGGCTTTGCTCGCACTCATAACACACAATCTTTGTGTTATCTTCTTTGGTTGATGACTTTTCAGGGAGCTTCTTTTCCTTTTTCTTGAAGAAGCGTTGGTCTCTTCCCTTCTTCATCATCATTCTTTTGAATCGTCTGGCCATGAGAGAGACTTCGTCTTCAGACGAACCATCAGACGATTCTGATTCAGTTGAATCAGCCTTTAAGATCTTTGCTTTCTTTTTATTGTCCTTCTTGACAGATTCTTCTTTAGGAATGTTTTTAACGGATGGAAGCGTTATAGGTTCTTGAACCTTGATCTTATCTCTTTTACACAAGAGTACCTCATGTACTCGTAAGGCTCCTATTAACTCATCAAGAGTTAATGTCTTCATGTCACGCCCAACTGAAATAGCAGTGGACATAGCTTCCCATGGAGGAGGAAGATTGTCCAATATCTTCATGTTGTTCTGGGCCTTTGTGAAGGTGATGCCAAGAGCAGTGAGTCCATTCAATATTGTTTGGAATCTTCCAAACATCATATCAATGGATTCTTCTTTCTTCATAGAGAACATTTCATATTCTCTTTGAAGAGTAACAGTTTTCCTCATTCTAACATCTTCTGTGCCTTCATATGAGATCTTTAGAGCATCCCATAGTTCTTTGGCAGTTTTGTAGGCACAAAATCTGTTGTACTCAGTTCTGGAAAGAGCACACATGAGAGAATATCTTGCTTTGTTGTTCAGCTCCATCATTGAGTATTCTTCATTTCCCCATTCTCCTTCAGGTTTGACAATAGGGATATCTCCTTTGGTAATGATATTCCACAGCCTGTACTGTGTGGATTTGATGTACATCTCCATGCGATCTGCCCAGTAGGGATAGTCATCTCCAGAGAACGTTGGAGGTTTGTTCATGGAGGCTCCTCCGGATAAGAATGATGGTCCTTGTGAGTCCATGCTGGATCTTTTCCTCTAGCAGTTGTTAAGCGCTCAACCCTTAGAGGCTGAGCTCTGATACCAAACTGTAAAAGATAAAACATAAGAAGGGGGGTTGAATTGTGTTAATAAAAAAAAATTATCCCTTTCGTCTGTAGGTTCAAAACTAGTCAGACGAAACAATGATTATCTTGAACTGATGATTTTAATTGACAGACGTTTAAGTTTATTATCCCCAGTTAGTTGGTCGACTTAAACAAGAACACAAAGATTTTTTATCTTGGTTCGTCTATTCAAGACTACGTCCGGTTACCCAAAGAACCAACGAGTTTTCACTACCAACCGTGAAAGGGTTACAAGTATTCTTTGATCCCAGCCACTTCTGGCTATACACAGATATTCTTTGCTCCCAGCCTTCTCAGGCTAAACCAACAAGGTATTCTTTGAACCCAGCCGCCACAGGCTAATACAAAGGTATTCTTTGAAACACAGCCTCCTCAGGCTAAAATGCCACACAAGTGGACTCTTTAAGAGAAGTAGAAAAATAAAGTTTTTCCTCTACGCAGAGAGGTGTTTTCAATAACAGAGCTTGACAGTGAGCGAATTCTTAAAGATAGCAGATAAGCGTATTCGCCAACTTGTTCTGGTCGTGGTGAAGTCCTTTTATAGGCATCTTCTTCAAATAGCCGTTAGACTCATTTGAATGCCGTTGAAAGTCGTTGGAGATCTTCTTGAGAACTTTCCAAAAAGGTTGTCAGTTGTCCTTGATTGATAGATGAGAGTTGCAGCGGATATCTTGGACTGAATTGCATGCGCAGTTCCTTTTACTGACTTGTACAGAGATGTGACAAAAAGGTAGAGACCTTTTTGACTTTGGATGTGAAAGCGCAGATCCCCATACAGATCTTGGATTCTTCTCATGATGACTCCTTTAGATTTTAAATCTTGGCGCGAGACTTCAACTGAACTTCACTTTTGGATAGACGAAATGAGTCTTCAAACTTCTTTGTTTCGTCTCATCCTTTCGTCTTAAGCTTCACTCTTGGACAGACGAAGGTCTTCAACTTGAGTAGTCTTCTTTCGTCTGTGCCAGTATCGTCTGATGGCTTGGCTCTTGGACAGACGTAACACTTCAAATTTTGAAGGATCATGTTCCGTCTGTTGCCTGTTTCGTCTTGTCAAGTCTTGATGGCTTGTTTCGTCTGTTCTGTAATTAGTCAAAACTTAGGGATATTCTTGATCTAACATTTTCCTCCTTGATCATCTTGATCTAACAGTTTAAAATATTTTTGAGCTTGGAAGAACTCAAGGTGAACTTGTTTAAATATTTCTTTAAGAGTTCATTTTCTTCTTTTAAATTTTCAAGATTAAGAAGAAGATGACTCTTTTCAGTATCAGACGAAGAGGATGATTCATCTGATATGTTTTTCTTAGATAACTGGACATTTATAGCTTTCAGATTTTCAATTTCTTCTAAAGCCTTTTTGAGCTCAGATTTGCAATTTATATATTCTTGAGCTATAAAATGTGAGTTAGCAAGAAGAACATCGACATGTCCTCATAGTCTGACTCTGAATCTGAAGAAGATGATGATGAACTAGATATATTTAAAAGATCTACCTCAGATGATAGTCTTGCCATGAGACAGATATTTGCATTCTTTTCCTCAGATGATTCGTCTAAGCTTTCATCATCGAGATCATCCCAAGTGGCTTGTTTCTTCTTTCTTCTAATATTTTTGGAATCCCTCTTCTTCAACATCAATCTTTTTAATCTTCTTGCCATCAAGGAGATTTCTTCTTCAGAGGAATCTTCTGAGTCTGTTGATTTTGCTTTCTTCATATTTGACTCTTCTCCATCAAGCTCATCAATGTTAGATAGAGCAATAAGCTCTTGAATTTTCAGCTTCCCCTCTCAATGCTCCAATGAGTTCATCCAGAGTAAGGGTCTTCATATTTCTCCCATCAGATATAGCAGTGGACATAGCTTCCCATGGTGCAGGTAAGCTGTCCAAAATCTTCATATTATTTTGGGCTCTTGAAAAAGTAATTTCCAATGCAGCTAGCCCATTCAGAATAGTTTGGAATCTTCCAAACATTCCTTCTATAGATTCTTCTCTCTCCACAGAGAACATTTCGTACTCTCTTTGAAGGGTGACAACTTTCCTATGTTTGACATCTTCAGTTCCTTCATAAGAGATTTTCAACGCATCCCAAAGCTCTTTGGTTGTTTTGTAGGCACAGAATCTGTTATATTCTGTCCTAGAAAGAGCACATGTTATGGCATAACGTGCCTTGTTGTTGAGCTTTGCAATTGTATATTCTTCATTTCCCCACTCTAATTCAAGCTTGGTCAAGGGAATGTCTCCTTCTGTTATGATCTTCCAAACTTTATATTTTGTAGACTTGATATACATCTCCATTTGGTCTGCCCAGTAAGGGTAATCATTTCCAGAGAAAGCTGGAGGGGTGTTCATGGAGGAGCCTTCTGCAATAAACATCGTCTGGGAGTTCGCCATCCCAGATCTTTTCCTCTAACAGCTGTTAAGCGCTCAACCCTTAGAGGTTGAGCTCTGATACCAAACTGTAAAGTACAAAAACACACAAGAAGGGGGTTGAATTGTGTAGATTGTTTTTAAAACTTTTTCTCTAAGACGATGCGTTTGCGTCTGTTGTTTTCAAAGATTGATCAGACGCAAGATTGTTTTCTTCTTTAAGATTGATTTTATTATCAGACTGTTCAAGTTATTATCCCCCGTTAGTTAACAGATAAATCAACAGAGAAGACAACAATATTTTATATTGGTTCGTCTGATCAAGACTACATCCAATTCCCCAGCAACACACTGAGGTTCCACTAAGAGTATTCTTTGAACCTAGCCACTCCTGGCCAGATATTATTTGAACACAGCCTTCTTAGGCTAAACCAGTATTCTTTGAACTCAGCCTCTGCAAGCTAAACAAAGGTATTCTTTGAACACAACCTCCACAGGCTAAACAAGGTATTCTTTGAACACAGTCTCCACAGGCTAAGAGCACCACAATAGTGGATTTAGGAAGATGAAAGAATAAGTTTATCCTCTACGTAGAGAGGGGTTTTATAATGAGATTGTTAAGTCAAGATGATTTAGCATCTCAGTTTTGATAATTACAGAACAGTTTGTTGTGTTTACAGACGGAAGCATCAGACTGAAGGCTCAGACGAAACAAGTATCAGACGGAAGAACTCAACATGAAGCATCAGACGGAAGAGAGTCAGACGAAACTAAGTCGTCAGACGGAACCAAGCCATCAGACTATAGTGGCACAGACGATAGAAAGACTACTCATGTTGAAGACTTTCGTTTGTCCAAGAGAAACTTAAGACGAAAGGATAAGACGAAACAACATCATTGAAAGATTCATTTCGTCTATCCAAAAGTGAAGTTCAGTTGAAGTCTCGCGCCAAGATTTAAAATCTAAAGGAGTCATCATGAGACGAATCCAAGATCTGTATGGGGATCTGTGCTTTCACATCCAAAGTCAAAAAGGTCTCTACCTTTTTGTCACATCTCTGTACAAGTCGGTAAAAGGAAGCTAGCGCGCACGCAATTCAGTCGAGATATCATTGCAACTCTCATCTATCAATCAAGGACAACCGACAACCTTTTTGGAAAGTTCTCAAGAAGATCTCCAACGACTCTCAACGGCATTCAAATGAGTCTAACGGCTATTTGAAGAAGATGCCTATAAAAGGAATTCACCACGACCAGAAGAAGTTGGCGAATACGCTTATCCTTCATCTACTCTGATTATTCGCCCAAATCTGATAAGCTCTGTACTGTATTGAAAAACACCTCTCTGTGTAGAGGAAATCTCTGTTGATTCACAATATTTGTAAAAGTCCACTTGTGTGGCATTATAGCCTGTGGAAATTTGGGTTCAAAGAATACCCGTATAGCCTGTGGAGGTTTGGGTTCAAAGAATACTGTTTAGCTTTGAGGATTTGCGTTCCAAAGAATACCTTGTAATAGCGGAAGTGGTGGGTTCAAAAAATACTTGTAACCCGTTCACGGTTGGTAGCGAAAACTCGTGGTTCTTTGGGTAAGCGGACGTAGTCTTGGATAGACGAATAACCAAGTATAAAAATATCTCGTGTTTATTGTTTCGTCGATCAACTAACGGGGATAATAAGTTTAACGTCTGTCATTTAAAATCAATAGTTCAAGATAAATCTTGTTTCGTCTGACCAGATTTGAACCCGGACGAAAGGGAGTAATTTTTTTTTTAAAACACAATTCAACCCCCCTTCTTGTGTGTTTTATCTTTTACAGTTTGGTATCAGAGCTCAACCTCTAAGGGTTGAGCGCTTAACAGCTGCTAGAGGAAAAGATCCGGGATGGCGAACTCCCAGATGACGCTCATTGCCGAAGGCTTCTCCATGAACACTCCTCCAGCTTTCTTTGCAAATGATTATCCTTACTGGAAAGACCGGATGGAGATGTATATCAAGTCTACAAATTATAGACTGTGGAAGATCATAACAGAAGGAGACATTTCCCTAACCAAGCCTGAATCAGAATGGGGAAATGAAGAATATACTATCGCAGAGCTCAACAACAAGGCACGTTATGCCATAACGTGTGCTCTTTCTAGGACGTAATATAACAAATTCTATGCCTACAAAACAGCCAAAGAGCTTTGGGATGCGTTGAAGATCTCTTATGAAGGAACTGAAGATGTCAGACTTAGAAAAGCTGCCACCCTTCAAAGAGAAAACGAAATGTTCTCCATGGAAAGAGGAGAATCTATAGACGGAATGTTTGGAAGATTCCAAACTATTCTGAATGGGCTAGCTGCAATGGAAATTACTTTTTCAAGAGCCCAAATCAACATGAAGATTTTGGATGACTTACCCGCACCATGGGAAGCTATGTCCACCGCTATATCTCGTTGGGAAAAATATGAAGACCCTTTCCTTGGATGAACTCATTGGAGCACTGAGAGTGCATGAAGTTCATTTGTGCAAAAGGGGAAAGCTGAAAATTCAAGAGCTTGTTGCTCTATCCAACACTGATAAGCTTGATGGAGAAGAGTCAAGTATGAAGAAAGCAGAATCAACAGACTCAGAAGATTCCTCTGAAGAAGAAATCTCCTTGATGGCAAGAAGATTCAAAAGATTGATGAAGAAGAGGGATCCCAAAAAGATTAGAAGAAAGAAGAAACAAGTCACTTGGGATGATCTCGATGATAAAAGCTCGACGATTTAGTCAAGAAAATGCAAATATCCGTCTCATGGCAAGACTATCATCCGAGGTAGACCTTCTAAATATATCTAGTTCATCATCATCCTCTTGATTCGAGTCGACTATGAGGACATGTCATATGATGTTCTTCTCGCTAACTCACATATTATAGCTCAAGAATATAAAAATTGCAGATCTAAGCTCAAAAAGGCTTTAGAAGAAATTGAAAATCAAAGCTATAAATGTCCGGTTATACGAGAAAAACATATCGATGAATCATCCTCTTCGTCGATCTTGAAAAGAATCATCTTCTTCTTAGTCATGAAATCCTAAAAGAAGAAAATGAACTCTTAAAGAAAGATTTAAACAAGTTCATCTTGAGTTCTTACAAGCTCAAAAATTCTTTAAATCACAAGAATGAACTTGGTTATAATCTTGTGACAGACGAAAGAAAATCACAAATTCATTCGTCTGTATGTAGAAGCATACATATTTCTTATAACAGGTCTCCGAAACAGTCTGAAGGACATTCAAGAACCTATGACAGACGGAACCTTACAACTAACAAAACTGGACCCAAGAAAATTTGGGTACCAAAATCAAAAATAATTTTTGTTGCAGATAGAAAGAGAGAATGTATGAAGATGGTACAACGGACAATGGATACATGTAATATGTAATCATCAACATGTCCTTGTTCCAAAGCAACAGATCATGTAAGAGATCTACCATGTATGGGTCTTAAGAAGATGATTTATCCATTCGACGGAAGAAGCAAAGTTTTCAAAGAATGCAAACAGGTCGAATTTTAGAGACCTTTCTGAACGTGCTTTGGTGTCAAGAAGAATTGAACCCAAGTGCATTGAAGAAATGCATTCAAATATCAATTGAATGGAGCTTGAAATAGGCAAGAAATAAGTTTTCTTATCCGTGCAAATTTCTTTTGTTTATCCTTATCAAAACGCTGCGTCTAATCATTGGTTGAAATAGTCTATCGACTCTTTGTACGTTAACGTCATGTTATCTTCTAACATCTCTGTTGAGTGTACAGGACAAAGCTTGTTAATGGTTTACATATGTCTAGCTTTTTAAAGCAAGAGACACGCTATCCTTAGATACACCTCATCAGACGAAAGAAGGTAATGAGAAATAAGAAGGCCTTCGTCTCCGTGGAAAACCCAGAGGATTGCAAAAGATTCAAGAAATATGGAAGAAAGGAGAGATCAGAAGCTGAGGGGGAGCAAAATAGAAGAAAAAGAAAGATGCAAAAGCTGAGGCAGTTGAGGCTAATGTTCAAGAAGCTGAGGAGTATAAGACTCTGAAGCGCAAATATGATGCCTTGGAGGATGACTGCGCGCACTTGAAGCAAAAGAACAGAGAGCTTGAGGAGAACCAAGTTTCTCTATCATCTGAAGTGCAGCAGCTCAAAGTCATTGTGATGTCCCTACTTCACAAAAAGCCAAAACACTCTTCTTGATCAGAGTTTTGATGATCACAGCCCAAGGGGGAGAGAAAGAGAAGATCCTCGTAGGGGAGAGAATGGACAGAAAGAGATAGCCCAAGGGGGAAGAAAAGGAGAACCCAAGGGAAAGAAGAAAGGCAAGGGTAAAGCATCGCATCGTCTGAGGGGGAGCAAACAGGGAAGAGCAAAGAGAAAGCTTCGTCTGAGGGGGAGCAAGCAAGTCAAGTTCAGTCTGATAAAGATCATCTCTTTAATCCTGATATATCCTTTGTTCTGTCTCAAGTAAAAGATCAAGGATCTGGTGGTGTGGTATGTAATCATCAAAAAGGGGGAGATTGTTAAGTCAAGATGATTTAGCATCTCAGTTTTGATAATTACGTAACGTCATTGTGTTTGACGGAAGCATCGATCAAGGCTCGACGAAACAAGTATCAGACGGAAGAACTCAACATGAAGCATCAGACGGAAGAGAGTCAGACGAAACTAAGTCGTCAGACGGAACCAAGTCATCAGACGATAGTGGCACAGACGATAGAAAGACTACTCAAGTTGAAGACATTCGTCTGTCCAAGAGAAGCTTAAGACGAAAGGATAAGACGAAACAACATCATTGAAAGATTCATTTCGTCTATCCAAAAGTGAAGTTCAGTTGAAGTCTCGCGCCAAGATTTAAAATCTAAAGGAGTCATCATGAGACGAATCCAAGATCTGTATGGGGATCTGCGCTTTCACATCCAAAGTCAAAAATGTCTCTACCTTTTTGTCACATCTCTGTACAAGTCAGGAAAAGGAAGCTGCGACGCAATTCGATCCGAGATATCCGCCGCAACTCTCATCTATCAATCAAGGACAACTGACAACCTTTTTGGAAAGTTCTCAAGAAGATCTCCAACGACTCTCAACAGCATTCAAATGAGTCTAACGGCTATTTGAAGAAGATGCATATAAAAGGAATTCACCACGACCAGAAGAAGTTGGCGAATACGCTTATCCTTCATCTACTCTGATTATTCGCCCAAATCTGATAAGCTCTGTACTGTATTGAAAAACACCTCTCTGTGTAGAGGAAATCTCTGTTGATTCACAATATTTGTAAAAGTCCACTTGTGTGGCATTATAGCCTGTGGAGAATTTGGGTTTAAGAATACCCTGTATAGCCTGTGGGAGGTGGGTTCAAAGAATACTGTTTAGCCTGAGGAGGCTGCGTTCCAAAGAATACCTTGTAATAGCCGAGAAGTGGTGGGTTCAAAAAAAATACTTGTAACTTTCGTTTCACGGTTGGTAGCGAAAACTCGATGGTTCTTTGGGTAATCGGACGTAGTCTTGGATAGACGAACCAGTATAAAAATATCTGTGTTTATTGTTTCGTCTGATCAACTAACTGGGGATAATAAGTTTAACGTCTGTCATTTAAAATCAATAGTTCAAGATAAATCTTGTTTCGTCTGACCAGATTTGAACCCACAGACGAAAGGGAGTAATTTTTTTTTAAACACAATTCAACCCCCCTTCTTGTGTGTTTTATCTTTTACAGAGATCTATTCTAAGTTCAGGGCAAGTGAACTTTGCTTGAGAGCTTGAAGCTTGGATATAATTTCTTTGTTATGCAGTTTGTCAGCCTTCTCTTGAAGTAATGAAGTCCTTTTATAGAGAGCTTCTTGAAGTATCCGTTAGACTGAAGATTTGAACATTGGTCCTTTGTCTTGGGGTCTTCAAACGTGTGACAGAGATCAGAAAAATTAATGTTTGCACAGGCTTTTTCTGACTTGATCAGAGACATCAACAAAAAACATGTTTTCTTTTCGTGTTGCAGGGATTTTGCACAAATCTCTATTCTGTCTTTGGAAGCTTCTTGAGTAACGACTAGATTTGAATTGGGGCGCGAGTTACTCCGTCTGAACTTCATTAAACGAGGTAGACGAATGAATAAATAAATGAGTTGTGTGTTGAATTCATTTGTCTGTCTCCTTCCATTTGCCCTCTTCAGTCTGATCATTTAGTTTGTGCTCTTCAGTCTGATGCTTTTTCAGTCTAATAGCTCTTCAGTCTGATGTCTCTTCAGTCTGATGCTTCTTCAGTCTGTCTGATGTCTGTTCAGTCTGTTGCTTCTTCTGATCATTCTGTCTTATGCTTCAGTCTGTTCTTTTCATCTGATGCTTATGCAGTCTGATCATTCTTCCGTCTACAAACATAACAGACTGTTCTGTAATTATCAAAACTAAGATATTAAATCATCTTGACTTAACAATTTTCCTAGTATATATTCAAAATATTCTAGCTATGAAAAAAAATTGGATATATAATGAGTAATTTAACTTTAGATGATAACTTAAAAATATGAATTATTTTGTTTTAAGGAAAAAGTGTTAAAACTATAATGGCATGCATATATGGAATTTAAATAAAAAGTAAGATTATCAAGCATTGTTTCTAAGAAAATCGAATAAATCGGGAAATTGTATTATTTTCTAGATAGACATAATTCAATAATATCACAAACTCAGGTAAGATCCATGTTGGTTTCTATTGTAAGTTTAACTTATTTGCTAGAATGGATAAGGCATCACTTTGCCAAGTGCCAAATTGTCATTCAAATTTGTTGGGGGCCGGTCATCCAACTCCTTTTCACCAATTTCAAGTCTATCCAAATGAATAAATATGAGATTTATTGAGTATTATTTGCTTTTTAATTTCTCACCCTCTGTAGTGCTAAATACATACCAAACTCATAACCCTCATTTACTTGTAATTTGAATTTGATCTTGATGTTTACTTTGAAAATTATAATCTAAAAAAGAATAATCAAGAAAAAAAAAAAAAAGAGAGAGAGAGAAATATTCAGCATAGCACAAATAGTCCCCCACCAAAGTATCCAACACAAAATATTTAAATTTTAAAAGAGCCGTTGCCCTTTAAAAATCTAAACATTGCATGCATTATGCATAACCCCCAATACCCTCCAATTTGCTTTTATATTTGGGTCATGCAAACTTGCATATTGGCGGCAACATTGTGTGGGAGAAAAAATAAATTAAAATAAATTATTGGAAAATTACAATATTGACACACATCCCTACTCCTTCACAAAGCGTGTGTATCATACTTTCATTCATCACCATGTAAATAGAGGTCCTTGTTTCTTTGATCTACACCTAACTATCACGTGCGTATCACGCAACCCACACGCGCGTGTTGTGAAGGAAACAAATATCAGAGCAAAAGCCCTCTTATTTTTCACACTCTAACACGCCCTAGTCTCTGTTCTGTGCAGAGAACAAAATTCAGAGAGAAAAAAAGCACGGAAAAACGAAGAGTCTCTGGGAACCCAAAACCCCGAAACCCAATCTTCACTGAGAAATGGAAAACACCTCTTAATCGAACCAAAACCCCATCGAAGAAGATGCTTTGCCTATTCAATTTCTAGGGTTTCGGTTTCTCTTCCACCTTGGACGAACCGGTGCAACGGCGTCGTTTTTCTTCCGAATCCGGCTACATTCGGATACCCAATTGGACGGAGATTACAATCGGCGAATGCCCATTTGCTAGTTTCTCGAGAGAGCCGAAAAAGTTTTTTTATTTTTGATTTTCAATTTTTTTCACATTTTTTTTTCTATTTTTGCTTTGTGGTGTGGTTGTTCTGTTTTCTGGTCATGCGATCATCGCCACCTTCATTGGGTTCGTCGTCTCGTTCGGGTTCGCGGCTTCGGAAGAAGCACAAGAGGTTGGATGCAATATGTGAGGAAGAGTATACTCGAAACCATGGTGAGTTGAATGAGGAGGATGATGGTGATTTGAACCCTGATGCCGGGGTTCGTCGTAGCTCCCGGGTTCGCCGTGCCCCGGTGTTGCTCGACGCATCTCCCCCTCCGCCAAAGAAGCGGCGGAGGGTGGAGAAGGGTGAAATTGATCGTGGTGTAGAGGGTGCCAGGAGTTTAGGGCGGGAAAATAGAGGTTCTGGCGGGGCTTGGAGTTCTAGGTTGAGATCAAGGGTTGACAATGTGAGTTTTAGGGTGAAGGAACAGAGGGAATCGCCGCGTGCCAAGAGGAAGATTTTTGAGGGTGTTGTTGAGAGGAGGGGTGGAAGTGAGGTTGATGGGAAGGAGGAGTTGGATGGTTTGATGCCGAAAGTGGTTAAGTCGAAGAGACCGGGTAGGATTAAGGCTACAAAGCATGAGGAAGGGAATGAGGATGATGTGTCTCATGAGAGTTTGGATGAGAGTAAGAGTCAAGAAGTGGAGCTTGTGTCGAGCAGTAGTGAGGAGAGTGATTCTGCTTCGGAAACTGAATTGTCAGGAGGGGATAGAGTGGATGATTCAGATGAAAATAGCTCTCCTATGGTAGGGAATGAGGAGGGGGACCGGGACGACGATTCGGATGAAAATGGCTCTCCTATGATAGGGAATGAGGAGGGGGATCAGTCAGATGATTCAGATGAAAATGGCTCTCCTATGATAGGGAATGAGGAAGGGGATCAGTCAGATGATTCAGATGAAAATGGCTTCCCTATGGTAGGGAATGGAGAGGGGGATCAGATGGATGATTTGGATGGAAATGCCCCGTCTATGGTAGAGATTGAGAATACAGAGAGGAACTTATCCAATGACTTGCAAACAGAGGAATGTGATGGTGACATTGAACCATCATTGGTGGAACATGTAGATAAAGTGGATGATCAGTTAGAGATTATGAAGGAAAGCAAAAGTGTAGGTGATGTAGCTGAACAGGCGGATAATGAAGGATGTGTTGGTAAGGAGGTTGACAAAAATGTGTTGAAAGGTGCAAATATTGACAAAGAGGTTGATGTTAATGAAAATGTCTCAAAAGATGCGAATGTTGACATGGAAGTTGATGTTATTGAAAATGTCTTGAAAGATGCAAATGTTGGGAGGACAAACGAGTTGAAGCACACTGCAATTGACAAGTGTGGTCACCTGCGTATCAAAGAGGGCAGGCGGTGTGGTTTGTGTGGTGGAGGGAGTGATGGTAAGCCTCCTAAGAGGTTAGTTCAGGATAATGGTGAAAGTGAAAATGAAGCTTATAGCGGTTCGTCATCTTCAGAGGAGACAAATTATGATATCTGGGATGGTTTTGATAATGAACCTGGTTGGCTTGGGCGTCTCATGGGTCCTATTAATGATCACTATGGTATTGCTAGAATATGGGTTCATCTGCACTGTGCTGTATGGAGTCCAGAGGTGCGGTTTTAATTTTGTAGTTTATGAAACTTGGTTTGCATCTTGAAACTCTGCATATGTGAGCTTGAGCTTTATGTAAGACTTTTGAGAATAGCATTGCAGACTTGCTGATCATAGTGACATTTTAAGACCCACTAGAAGCTGTTTGGTTGAAGTCTTGCTCTGGTAATTGTTAATGAAGCAGAATAAGTGCTAAAATGTTAATAACTAATGCATCTTAAGTTTGTTGCTGTAGCATAAATATGTTCTCCCTTTTTTGTGTTGGAATACAACTTACATAAGAGGTATAAGACAACCATTTTACCTTTACAGCACTTGGCCTTGGACATAGATTAAACACTAGATGCGATGCTTTATACTATTTGAACTTCCATTATTTCTTTAAACTTTTTATAGACATCTTTTCTTTAATCGGTGTGCATGATCCTTCCCAAATTCCAAATGAACATATAATCCAGTTTTTTTGGATCTGAAAATATAGAAGTTATGTTAAGCCTGTTTAGTAAAATGTGGATGTTATATAATTAATATAGTCCATAATGAGCAGACATTGCCAACTCATTAACTACAATTCTTCTCTATGTTAAATTCCACTAACTTAACAGTTTTGTTGGTCAGAGTTGACACACTCAAATTGCCTTCCTATTTGTAGCTTAGTCTACTTTTTATGCTAAAAGTAAATATTCATTGTCAAACTTTTGCAGGTTTATTTTGCTGACTTTGGATGCTTAAAAAATGTGAGGGCTGCACTTGTCCGAGGTAGAGCATTGAAATGCACACGCTGTGGGAGGCGAGGGGCAACCACTGGTTGTCGTGTCGATCGTTGTCCAAAAACTTATCACTTGGTCGGTTACATGTTCTCTCATTTAGAATAACATTCACATATTTAGAACTCCCTTTATTTTGCTAACTACAAGCAAGAAAAGTATTCTTTTATACCCAACCATGATCAGAACTAACTCTATCTGTGTACTGCAGCCTTGTGCAAGAGCAAGTGGTTGCATCTTTGATCATCATAAATTTCTTATTGCCTGCACCGATCATCGGCATCTCTTCCAACCGCGTGGTAATAAATTTTTAGCCCGGATGAAGAAGTTGAAGGCTAGGAAAATGATGTGGGAGATAAGGAAGCGATCAAATGAAGCTTGCAGAAAAGATATTGGAGATGAAGAGAGATGGTTGGAAAATTGTGGAGAGGATGAAGAATTTTTGAAACGTGAGAATAAGAGGCTTCATCGTGATTTATTAAGAATAGCCCCAGTGTACATTGGGGGTTCTGAATCTACCAATGAAAATTCATTTCAGGGATGGGAATCTGTTGCAGGGCTTAAAGATGTCATCTGCTGTATGAAAGAAGTTGTTATTTTACCTCTGCTATATCCCGAATTCTTTAATAATTTAGGACTCGTGCCTCCAAGAGGTGTTCTTTTGCATGGGCATCCTGGAACAGGGAAAACCTTAGTGGTTCGGGCATTGATAGGTGCATGTGCCCGTGGTGATAAGCGGATTGCATATTTTGCTCGTAAAGGTGCAGATTGCTTGGGGAAGTATGTTGGTGATGCTGAGCGTCAACTAAGACTATTATTTCAGGTTGCTGAGAAATGTCAACCTTCTATAATATTCTTTGATGAAATAGATGGGCTGGCACCCCGCCGCACAAGGCAGCAAGATCAAACACATAGTTCTGTTGTGTCAACATTGCTTGCTCTTATGGATGGTTTGAAATCCAGGGGTTCCGTTGTGGTCATAGGTGCAACAAACCGTCCTGAAGCTGTTGACCCAGCACTTAGGCGCCCTGGTAGGTTTGATCGGGAAATATATTTTCCATTACCATCAACTGAGGACAGAGCTTCCATTCTCTCACTTCACACCCAGAAGTGGCCAAAACCAATTACTGGATCCTTGCTTGAGTGGATTGCAAGAAAAACACCTGGCTTTGCTGGTGCTGATCTCCAGGCTCTTTGTACCCAAGCAGCAATCAATGCATTGAAGAGGAATTTCCCTTTGCAAGAAGTGCTGTCTTTAGCTGCTGAAGAAAAGCATTCTGGTTCTAAGCACATTCCTCTTCCATCCTTTGCAGTGGAGGAGAGGGATTGGTTAGAGGCTTTTTTTTCTTGTCCATTACCTTGCTCCCAAAGAGATGCTGGGAATGCTGCTAATGATGTAGTATGCTCCCCTCTCCCCATCCAACTTATTCCTTGTTTATTGCAGCCATTATGCACTCTTCTTGTATCTCTTCATCTTGATGAACGTCTATGGTTACCACCTCCCATATCTAAAGCTGTGACAGTAATTAAGGATGTTGTGATTTCTGCACTGGACAAAAAGCAAAAGCCTTTTGATCGCTGGTGGTTGCACATGGGTAATTTTCTGAAAGAAACAAATATTGTCTATGAGTTAAAGAGAAAGCTTACTTGTTCTGGCATTTTGTCTGCGGAAGACGGCATTGCTGGTTCTTATGAGACTGTGAATGAAGCCAATGACAACTTTAAGTGTGAATCTTCCGTAAGGAACCATCTTGGCATGCGTAGTGGTTTATTTGCATCGACCAACAAATCAGGATTTCGGATATTAATTTCTGGAAATCCACGATCTGGCCAGAGACATCTTGCTTCCTGCCTTCTTCACTGCTTTATTGGGAATATTGAAATACAGAAGATAGATATGGCAACTATTTTACAAGAAGGGCATGGAGAAGTAGTGCAAGGGATTGCTCAAATATTATGTATGTCTCTGTTTTTTAGTTTTTGGTGATTAATGCTGATTTTTGTCCTTTTGGAATCTCTGTTAACTAAGCATGTTAATTAACATAAACTCTGGAGACGGAGATCAAATAAGCTGTCAGCATTTGTTCAATTTTTTTTAAGGTTATAGTTATGACTTGAGCTTGCAAAGATACTACATTATTTTTCTAGCCTATGGAAAAATGCCTAGTGTGAGAGAGTTGATTTGCTGTATACAAAAATGGTGATACTCATCTGTTTCATAAATTTTAGCAACTTATAAATCTGATGCTCACACTTAGTTTCTATGTGGCAGTGAAATGTGCTAGTAGGCGATCTTGCATAGTATTCTTGCCAAGAATTGATTTATGGGCTGTGGAGAAACATTTTCAAATTGCTGAAAGGATGGATTCTTGTTTATCAACAACGGGCAAGCCTTTTTCCACACCAAACCAAGTAGTTGAGAAGGAAAATGAGATCAGTACTAAGAAAAACTCAACTGAGATGACCGAAGGCCAAGCCTACATAAAGGCTTCATATGCTTGGATGTCATTTATTGAGCAGGTGGAATCCATTGGTGTATCCACATCCTTGATGATTCTGGTATGAATACTTTTTTCGCTATTAATCATTAAAAACCTTTATACAATTGGTTTCTAGATTTTTTCTCCTTTTAAAAGTTAAATGCTGATTTGTGTTTTTACACTCTGCTCTCTCTTAGTTGTCATTTTAGAATGTACATATATATTAGTACAATGTCATATTCATTTTAGGAGATGCAATTGTTTGTACAGCAAAAATGTCAGGCAATTTCATATTCAGTTTTTTTTTATTTTTTTTTTATAATCTCAATTATCATTGTTTTTTGCAACAATAGGTCATTCATTGTAGTGTTAGCTAGACATTTATGATATTTTATATTGAATAGTAGACCCTTATATTTTGTTTTTCATGTGTGACAGGCTACTTCAGAAGTTCCCTATACAGAACTTCCTCACAAAGTAAGAGAATTCTTCAAGAGTTATCAATCTAAAGACGGCCAGTCAATTCCTTTGGAGCAGACAGTTCCTCGATTCTCTGTGCAGATTGATGGGAATACTGACAATGACTTGGTGATCAATCTGTCTGCAGTAGAGCTATTGAGAAATGTAGTTGAGCAGCAGGTTCAATTGATTCACCAGAGATCTCATGTTCATACGGGTTCCCCAACGCGCCACAGAACCTATGAATCAATTGAAGTTTGTAATGATAAGGTGTGTCAAAGAAAAGGAGATGGATCCTCCAATGATAAGATGGTTGACATCCAACATGAATCCTTTGCAAAAGTTCCACCGACACCCAACAGCAAGTCACTAAAAGGAAAGTCAGCCATTTTGATGGCAATATCCACACTTGGGTATCAAATTCTTCTATACCCACATTTTGCTGAGCTTTGTTGGGTCACTTCAAAACTCAATGAAGGTCCTTGTGCTGATGTAACTGGACCTTGGAGGGGCTGGCCATTCAATTCCTGTATAATTCGTCCTAATAATTCACAGGACAAGGTTGTAGTTTCTTGTAGTTCTGGTGGTATTAAAAGCAGAGAAGTATCTGGTTTAGTCAGAGGTTTGATTGCTGTTGGTTTATCAGCATACAGAGGTGTCTATAAATCAGTTAGGGATGTTTCATTTGATGTAAGGAAGGTTCTTGAGATCTTAATTGAGAAAATCAATACCAAAATTCAAGCTGGGAAAGATAGATATCAATATTTTCGTATTTTGTCACAAGTGGCTTATTTAGAAGATATGATCAACAACTGGGCTTACTCATTGCTAAGGTAATACTTTTGATTTACTATGCATAATTGTTTGCTTACTATATTTTTGTGTGGACTTGATCTCTAACTGTAATTTCTTCCATTTTAGCCTGGAGCAGGATTCCCCTGAGCATAAAACAAAGGTTATACCAGCAAGTGGCGGGTCATTAAACAGTCATCTCACGCGGGAAAATCACCAAAGTGAAGGTGAGGACTGTCATTTGGTTGTTCCTGTAGATGGCCATGATGATATAGAGACATTGGAGGGAAGTCATAAGGGAATTGCTGCTGAAACAACTGAACGTCCTGCCTCTGATGACAAAAATGATAATTTAGATGTTACTGATTGTGATGATGGAAAGATTAGTTCTGAAGGATCTCTACAGAACCATTCTACTTCTGATAAGCATATCAATAACCCTACTTCTTCAGATGGGCATGATGCTTTGGAGACATTGGAGGGAAGTCATAAGGGAATCCCTTATGAAACAACTGAATGTCCTGCCTCTAATGACAAAAATGATTGTTTAGATGTTATTGATTGTAATGATGGAAATGCTAGTTCTGAAGGATCTCTGCAGAACCATTCTACTTCTGATAAGCATATCAATAACCCCGTTGCTGCAAGCCAACCTCTTTATCCATCCACGGGTAGGGAGAATGGCACATTACTTGGACAATCTGAATCATTAATTGCTGGAAATAATGAAGTGATGGGTGGAGAACTAGGGATTTCAAAAGACTTGAACATATCCTCTGTGGTTGTTTCTGAAAATGGAGTTCACACTGTTTGTGAACCGGAGACACAGAATGTTGAGATTAATAACTGTTCTGTCTCTGATCAGCCTCCTGATTTGTCCTCAGTAGAGACCAGCAATAAATCAAGTGATGTTATATCTGATAAACATGAAAATGCTGCAGATAATAATGTCTCTTCTAGTAATGCCTGGGCTCCTGCTGAATCCGGTGTTATTTGCTTGTATCAATGTTGCCCTGCATGTCTCCACAGTCTCCATCATTTGACAAAGAAAATACTTCTGGGAGAGTTGGGGTTGAGCACTGACAAGTGGACTGTAGAAGATGTCCATGATGTTGTTGCATCATTATCTGTGGATCTTATTTCAGCAGTTAGAAAATACTTTACAGCTGAAGATTTCATTGATTCATCAAACAAAACAATAAGACATGAAAAGCATGGAACATCTCTTGATTGTTTGAACCTGAGATTGTGTAATAACGGAAACCAAGGCAATGATGTTGTGCCAGTTGAATGTGTTTCTCACTCTGCAAACCAACATGCAACTGCAATCGAAGATGTGGTACTGAGTGAATCACCGAAACTTGATCTTAAATTTGTTTTCAGAGATGGTGTACTAGTTAATATGGACCCAGACAAGAATGTCTCTGTTCACTGTAAATTTGAGAACTTGTGCCTTTGTTCTCTAAGAGAGTTGATAGAAATGACAAAGCGCCCTTTTGATTAGGCTATTGTTTCATAGCTTGGATTGCTTTGCAATTTTTTGGTGCTGATGCGGCATTTGTAAATAACTTTTTTCTGAGATTGAAATATAGTTTTGACCCATGCAGTTTCAAGTGCTTCCATCATCAAAACCAGACAACACAGCCTTTAATCCTCTTAGGTCAGCTAACTTGTTTATTTCTGTAGAATCTAATCAAACGTTTAATACTCTTTTTCAAATTTTATTTGTCACTTTTAGAATATCAAGTATTAATTACTTTTTTCTAATAATATTCAAGAAATAAATGCATTATTATAGACCATTGAGTCATCTTCTATTACACTCAGTGCAGCCTCTTATAGCTCATTTCATGGCTATGACAGAGGTAGTTAAGACATCAAAAGGTGTGGTGTCTTTGATGCTAAGTGAGCAATTTTGGCAATGTGGAACATGTATAAGGTGTTGTTTATGCTTTATACACTCGTCACGTAATTTTTCACATAATTTTTACTCAGTTTTCTTTTTACTTATTTTTTATTCCTATCTTATATATTAAAATTTCTGTTTTTTTTTATTACTACTCTTAACTCTTTCCTATACTCTAAAATGGGGTTTCCGCTTAGTCTTTCTCTACACGTCAAGTAAAACAGTAGTTAATCCAACTAACCAGTAACAGATCCTAACTAGACTGATTCTAAAATTTAAACAGTGGTTTAGCTTATTAAGCTAACATTAATTGTTGTAAGATGGAGAAAAGGAAAGAAATGAAAGGTTTAATCTTTTCAATTTAAGCGAATGAATGCACCTATATGTTCAACATGTCTACTGCTTGTATTTCTGGTTTTGTGTGGGGAAAATATGCGCCCATCGAACCTGCCAGAAGGTAAGATTAGAGAGGTTTAGAAAGGTCCATGTGGCTGAATTGGGTGTTGTGTCATGTGGTGTGGCATAAAGATTTGCGTGGACCAAGATGTAATACTCCTCTATGGAGTACATGAATCAGGTTTTCATCTCATGAATGTATGGTTTTCTTTCTTACTATGTTTAAATTAAAAATACTTTTCATTAGTGGACTAACAATCTTGATTTTGCGTTGATCCATTAAATTTACATTGGAACACAGCATTTTTAATTGAAATTTAAATATGCATGGGTGGTAACTTGCATGGCATTGGCTATATGTTCATCTTAGTCATTAACTCAAAATTTAACCAAAATTGGTCAAGATTGTAGAGTAGTTATTCGATAGGTTAATTACAATTACAACAAAATAATTCAGAGTGTTTGGTATCTTCCTTAACCGTCAACCTAGATTCGATTAAATGATTGGTTTCATTCTTTAACCAAACTAAATTAAAAAGTTTAATTCAATGTCATTAATTTGCTTTAATTTTTAAAACGCTTATAATATCTATAGACAGCTAAGAACATTGGTGGTGTGAATTGTGATAGTGGAGCATAGCAAAAGTCATACACTATACAAATAGACACGCACACCTCGACAAAGGAATTAATGGCTTCTGCAATTGCATGCTAAGAACTTTTACAATTATTCAATTTTAAGAATTTAATATTTCAAAAATATTTATCCTCAAAGAAAATAACATGATAATTAATCCTGTTCACACCATAATCAAATTATTAGTCTCACATCAAAAAATGGCATATTGCTTTTCCTTCTATACCACATCCCACTTTTTTTTTTCTTTCTTTTTTCTTTTTTTTAATATCTTACTATGTATGCTTATTAACCTCTTTCAAGAAATTATTTTGTAAAATAATTTTTAAAAGCTAAGAATATGGTCAAACACACCCAACTCTCTTTTTTATTAGTTTTCCACGTAATTTGGAACTTTATAATTTAATGGTCTCCTTTTGTTTCTTGTGAAAATTCTGGAAATCCTTTTGAAGTGACTTGCCTTTGTATTATTCTGGAAATTCTTTTCTAAAATAACCGTAAACTTCTGTTATGAGATTTAAGGTTTTAAAATTAGTCAACTTATCTTTGGAAAAACTTTAAGCTGAATGTTATGATACGTATTGTATGGGTTAATAACATGATTTATTACAATGCTCGAGTGAGATGAAATATATCACATAGTTTAACCTTTTACATGCCTAACTTTGTACATATTAATCTCTTCTTACATGACTATTTTTATACATGATATCATGAGATAGAGACAAAAACAAAGGAAAGAAATGTCCTATAAAATTTAACAAAACTTGTTACATTTATCACTCAACTTTTTTTTGTTTCCTAAATTTGATGCTTAATTTTTTTATCAGAATTAAATTACTAACTCAAGTAACAGTAACAGATCCTAACTACTTAATTGATTCTGAAATGTAAACAACGGTAAGCTAATTAAGCAAACAATATAATTGTTACAAGTTCGAGAGAGAGAATGGAGTCACATGACAAGTATGAAACTAACACTGAGTCATTCCCTTAAGCATTGGCAATTGTTTTATCTTTCCTATTTTATTTGACACTAACAATTAATTTTGTTGCTCAAGGCAAGGCCATTTTTTTTCACATGCTACAAGTTGTTGTAGATCTGATGGAGCAAAAGGTTTATAATATCTTCAATCTTCAATTTAAGCCAATGAATTCACCTATATGTGTTCAACATGTCTATTGCTTGTAGTTGTGGTTTTCTGAGGAGAAAATTTGCATCCTTTGGATCCATTTGTGTTAAAAGGTAAGATAAAAATATTAGAGTGGTTTAGAAATGTCAAGTGGCTGTGTTGGGTGTTATGACATGTGGTGTATATTCCTCTTTGTGAAATGAATGCTACTAACTTACATAGCATTGACCTATATGTTCACCTTCTCCCATAACTCAACCAATAAATCCTCCTCCAAGATTCTTTTATTTATAATATTTTATACCAACAAATCTTTTGGAGTAAAGAGTTTATACTTTTTAGTTTTTTCAAGAGGGTGAGTTTGCTGTAGTATGTTATTTTCATTTTAATTAAGTATATTTTCTCTGACTATTATAGACAGGTTACATGACTTTTACTTTTTTTTTTAAAAGAATTTACAAAAGAAAAATACCAAAATCTTATTCTTATTATTTTTCTTGGGAATAAAATTCAATTATAAAAACTAGCTAAACAAACCAATTAATGTAAAAATTTAAGGAATAGATCTTGTCTAGCATACTGTTAAATGGAATCTCAACCCATTAAAAGAGAAATTTTTTAAATAATAGATAATTGAGATTCTACTGGATAATATACTAAAGAGGATCCTTTACTCTACAAATTTAACAAAAATTAGTCAAAATTCAAAAGGTTAATAACTTGACAAAAATAATTCACAATATTTTGGTATTTTCCTTAACCATCAACCTAGATTGGATTAAATAATTGGTTTCATTCCTTAACCAAACTAAATTACTAGTTTAATTCAATTTCATTAGTTTGCTTCAATTTTTTAAATGCTCGTGATATTTGGACAGCTAAGAACATAGGTGGTGTGAATTGTAACAGTGGAACATAGCATGCAAAAGTCATAAACACACCATACACATAGCCCACACACACCTGGAGAAGGAATTAAGGCCTTTTGCAACTGCATGCTAAGAAGTATTATACTTATTCAATTTTAAGAATTTAAAGTGGTGTTTGGTATTCTTATACTGGTAAATGTGTTTGATTAAATTTTTGAATTTTTTTTTTTATTAAAATTACTTTTAAAACTGGATAAAAATAAAAAAAAATACTGTAATTCCATTTTTCCAGTTTTAAAAAACACTTTTCAGAAGATATGAAAATTTGAAAATAAAAACAGAAAACAATTCCTCCAACGAGACATTACTTATATTCTTAAAAATATCTATTCTGAAATAAAATAACATGATAATTAAACCTTTTCACGCCATAATCAAATTATTTGGTGTAAGAGTCAAACAAACCACCAAACACAATGATTAATTTAACTTGTGTTGTGATGTGAAGTGGCTGCACAAACAAAAACTGCATCACATGGGAATGTGCTGGCATGACAAAGCCAATCCCCTAGAAATCGTCCCTACCTATTATTTTTTTGTTGTGGAGCTTAAATGCCGCATGACCCCACTTGGTTTTTCTGTGCTCAATATTAATTAACTTAATGAAATGCCTTAGGAAAATCCATTACTGTACTAAAAAAAAATACTGTTTTTGGACATTAAGCTCATTATGGCTAAACAATAATAAAAGGACATGTAGAAGCACATGGTGTCATATCTCACATGGCTTATCTTGAAAGCTCAGCTTGTGCATTTTTTTATAGTCAAATCTTTGGTTTGCGCACAACATTCAGTTAATTTAATCAGAATTCAATGACAAGAGATGCAAAAGAGTCCATATAAATTCAGAACACATAAAGGGGTGACAAAGTTGGAAAAGTTGAAATTCATGGAGCCAATTGGAAACTCTTGTGAGTCTTCTTTTTGCAAAGATGAAAAAGTGGAAGCTCTGGATCTTCTAGAGGAGTGCTGGTTCTTTGATAACTTGTTAAAGATAACAACACCAAAGATGCCAAGGTGTCACTCTGATCCTTATCCTTCTTCCAATGGTCTCATCAGCCCCCCAGATTTTTTGGTGAAGGACTCAGATGTGTCCTCTTACTCATCATCACCAAGTAAAACACCAAACAATGGTGCCTTTGTTCATCCTAAAAATATCCAAAGAGCACCATCCATGCCGCCATTGAGATTGAGAGAAGAAGAAGATAATAACAAAGGAAACAGTTCCACTAGAAGCAAATTGGTGCATAAACCAACCGATCCTGTTTTGTGTCCGGCAACTAGTAAACCTCACTGTGCACAGATGAAAGGACATCATAACAGTGATGGTAGTAGAAGAAAAAGCAAACTTCTAAGAACACCATCTTTGCCTCCATCCACAGGGAGAGAGGAAAAGTTTCACAAACAATCATCAAAACCTACCAATATTGACATTCTTCCCCCTAGGCAAACCTCCAAGGTACTTCGATCATCTGTTTTTGTAACATACCAAGTAATAGACTCATTTTTCATTTATAATATACATGCATAAAATTCTGTCCCATCTAAGAGTTTATGATTGCTTTAAGTGTGGCCAGAACCCAGAATAGCAACAATTACATCATGCCAATAGGCCTTTAAAAGCCTAAAGTTTTTGGCATAAGGAAAATCATACAATTAGAAAAAGACATGCAACATAGCATATATATATACGCACACTTTTTAAGAAAAGTCAATAGTCCTTTAGAAAGTGAAGTTTAAAAGATAAAATACATATACATACTTCCAAATTCTGATTGATTTGAATGTTTTGAAATTAACTACTCAGTTCTCACATTGTGTTTTGGTTATGGGTGACAGACTTGTAGCATTCCAAGATATCGACCAGCTAGAAAAACAGAAGTTGAAAGCTTCAACACAGAGGGTATTATGGAGATGAGACGCAGGTACCCGAATCAGAAAACAATGAGGAGAAGCGTAAGTGATCTTGAATATGAAGAAGTTCAGGGGTTCAAGGATTTGGGGTTCTCATTTGAGAAAGAAGCCTTAAGTCCAAGTTTAGCTAACATACTACCTGGTTTGCAAGAGAAAAAAAGAGATGAGACAGAAGAAGATAAAGCAACAAGGAGACCTTACTTATCAGAGGCATGGTTGGTGCAAAGTTGTGCTCCTCCTATTCCAAATTGGGCTTCTCATAAGTCTTCAGGTGACCTCAAAGAGCAAATCAAATTTTGGGCTAGATCTGTGGCTTCAAATGTACACCAGGAATGCTGATAATAGCCATTCATTGCATTCAAGTGTTGAACACAACTATCATATTCACACTTAACTCATCCATTCATTGCATTTAAGTGTTGAACACAAGGATCATATTCAGACTTTACTCATCAATTCTTTGAAACTATTGCCCAAGAAAGACCCCAAATCTATACTACTGTTAATAAACAAGATATCTATTTTGAGTATTTGGTCTATGTTTTTTTTTACACCATTGTCTTAAGTAATCCATGCATGCTGACATGAAGCCACTAAGGCCCATTGCACACCGTATTACTCAAATGTCAACCTATCATTTGACTCCCTTTAACCCTGTCTTTCGATTTAGAAAAATATTTAGCTTTCGACTTCATTAAACAACTTTAACTAGTTATAAAATATGTCGTAAAAAAAAAATGAAACTAATAGAAATGAGTTTATTGTGGATTGAAATTGGGTAGGAAGTAAAGTAATCAATAAATATATAATAATAAGCCTATAACATAATAATATAATATAATATATCATTTAATACATAATTTCTCATTGAATTTACGTAATAATGAGCATATAATATATATTTTTATTTTCTGTATATAAAGACTTAACTAAATAAAAAAACTAAAAAGTTAAAGAGGAAGAAAGAAAAATTTGCAAGGAAAAAACTAATAATAAGAAGTTAAGTTTTTTTCTCTTCTCATATATTTAATTAATTAATGTATTATTATTTTCTAAATTAAATAGAAAAATATTTTTATTTTACTGTATCTTAATTTTTAATAAATTAAATGGATAGCAGTAATTTCATATTTTCATTTATTTAGAATGAATTTAGACATTGCATATTTTTTTATATCATATATTATCTACACTGATGAAAATATAAGCTTTACTAAATTTACAAATTATATATTTTTATTAGAGGTTCCAATAGTATAATCTTCAAATAGAATTTATTTAGCTATAACCATAACACATAATTGTGCGAAAAAAATGTTAAAAACACATTTCTTTCAATATATCTTATACAAAATTTATCAATAAAAATGATTTAATACAACTTATACAAAATTGATAAAATAATAAGTTAAAGAAAATTAAAAAGAAATAGAGCATTACTTATTTTTTAAGTAAAAGTATTAATTTCTCCAATGAAACATGCATTTCATTCTTGAGGTATGCAGGAAGTAATTGTTTCACAAATATAAAAATAAATGATCATGCAGAATTCTAAGTTTTAATTTTAAGGTTTAGGGTTTTAAAGGCACAAAGGATTTAAAATAAGGAAATATTAAAATGTGCAATATGGACTGTCCACGTGTAAATTTAGTCTAATCTCAGTCGTTCATTGAGTCCAAACATGTTTCCTCACAAACTTTTCACTGCACAGCGAAATCAGCAGAGACTCTCTTCTCTCTATGGTGTATGCGCTCGAGACCCATTTGTATTTTTATCGACTTCTGCAAATCAATTACTGGAATCATAGTGAAATTGAAAAAAAGTTGTCCTTTTTATTTTATGTTTTAATTCATTTTCCCCTATTTTTTGAGTAACCAATGAAGTGTGTTAATCTTGAGTAGGGACTGTTGTTGAAGGTTTGAAGATGGTTTTTTTCATTTTTATTTGTTGGGGTTGGGATTGGGGGGTTTAACGCTTTATGCACCCTTAAAAAATTGGAATTTTATTATGAATGTTCAATTTGAGGTTTACCCCTTTTCTGTTTTTCTCTTTGATTTTTATGCTTGGGATGAGATTCCAAGTTACATGTAGCAATTTCAAGGTTTTCTTTAAGTGGGGGATTAATTTGTTTTGTCACTTTTTGTTGCAGTTGTGAAAATGTACACATCAAGGAAGAAAATCCACAAGGATAAGGATGCTGAGACAACTGAGTTTGAAGAGTCAATTGGGCAGGTAATATTTTAACAATTAAATCTTGCTGTTTAATCACATTTGTTGCCAATGTGTGAATATTTTGTTGTAACTTTTGTTGTTGCAGACGTTGTTTGCTGTCTATTCTCATTAACTATTTTTCATCCATTATTCACACTACTCAATAGCCACTTGGTGCAAGTGTTCGCCAATCTTCACGAAATTTGAATTATCTTCACAAATTCATGATTTTTTTTCCTAGCTAGTTTCCTCTACAAAGTCCGAAGCTTTTGTTCATGTTGTCAGCATTCAGTGTGTTCCTAAGGATTTTTCTTTATTAGGTATCCATTGTCTGATTTTAATTTTCTCCAAAAAAAAAAAATCTTTGTTCCTTAAAGCTTTTGCCTTTGATGGCCTGCTGAACCAGGCCATCTAGGTGTTTCTGTGCAGAGTTTTCCGATGCCATTCCATTGTCACTTTCAATTTAGATTTTGTAGGACCAAATCATGTTATTGTTATTCCAATTATTCAATTAGAAATTACAATGTTGAGTTTAAGAGTTTGGGATTTTTAATCTCAGCTCTGAAAGAGTTTCTGAATATAGCGGGACTGGCATCATCATATGGTCTATTATCTTATGCATGTTCTTCAGTAGCCACACCATTGATTCATTACGTTATACATAAACCCATAAAGCATCATCCTGGTATATTATGAATGCTTTTTAAGTAATTATAGTTATGTTGGAGTACTATACCTAGTTTTATGAGCAGAGCATTGTTAAGCATAAGAGGAAAAACATTACATGTTTTTTTATCTAGTTTTTGTGTGAGCTACTTAATTTGTATTTTTTGTTGATTCACTATCACACGAATTATAAAGCCAGGAACATTATATGCCTTGCTGCTAATGCTAATGGTAGCTGGTCTTGATAACTATTATCAGATTGCTAGGCAATATTTTTGTCTTATGTTTGAGTCTTTATTTGTATGTTCACTTATTTTATGGAGGATCTAATTGTCCCCATGTTTTACACAATTACCCTATAAAAAAGGCATATATTTTCATTGGCTTTCTTAAACTAAGAATATACCATGAAGTTTGCGCCTTCATTATCCCCAATGAAATTTGGGAAGTCTCCTTCCTAGATATGAATTGATTTGATACTTGATTACCTTTTTTGTGATTGTGGGGAACAATATTTGTTATTCTAACTGCACTTTTTTAGTGCTTCTGATTCCTGAATACAAAGTTATGTTCTTACTATGCAGAGATAGCTTATTCTTGTTATGTTGTCTGGTTGAACATGTTCCGACCATTGCATCATTGCCTACAGCAACTTCGTATTTCCGGTCTTTCACTTCTCACAAGTGCATAAATCAAAGAATACACAGAGCACCAAGGCATGCTGAAGGACTTCCCCCCTGGACCTCCTTCTCAGGTTCTCTTTTAATGCAGAGATCAAATATCTTTGGAAGCCATGGTATTCTGCGAAGCTGGCTCTCTGCCAAATACGTAAGTAATGTATCAGTTGAGTTGAAGACTGACAAGGATGTAGTACGATTCTCTTTGGACGAGCCCAATGATATTAACTTGGTAAAGAAGAAAAATAAAGTTAAAATGTCTAGAAAGGCTAAAGTGAATGAGCTCAGGTTCTATCGTTTGAAGGCCAAGAAAAAGATGAACTCCCCAAATCCCGAAGTTAGAATAAGATATAAACTTGAAAAGGTTGGATTTCAATATGACTGATTTTTAGTTTAAAGCTTTGTTTCTGCTGCTATACCTTGCTTCTTCAATGTTGTTGATAATTTACGTTTATGATTTTATCATCTATGCTTTTGGGCATGGACCAGTTTCCTAATAATTGTATGGGCACTGTTCTGGTATAAGAGTATTCACTAAATTAATGTGCTTCGCTTTTTCTTTGTTGCATGGGCATTGAAATAACCATAATGGTGCTACATATAGATTTGTATCTGAAATGCTCCATGAAGTTGTATTTTGTATTTGGGAAGTTCCTATGAAGTTATATTTTTCATCAAGACATTACTACTTTGAATATAAATTTTTGTAGTTAACTAGCCTATTAGTATAAAATCACTTTGTACATTAGCCTTGATACTAGGTACCGTTCTGTTCTAACTTGGCTTTGGAATCTTCATCTTGTAAGTACAGTGCAGATGTAATTTAGTGCCTTTGGATAGGCTGGTAAGAGGCATTTTTCCTAATTTAAATTGGGGTCTTTTTGTTTTAACTTGTAATTCTACAGGCTAAGCGAAAGGAAACTTGGTTGATTGAGAAGCTAAGAAAATTTGATGTACCAAAACCCCCTGAAGAAACATTTGATCCTGAAATTTTAACTGAGGAGGAGAGGCATTACCTGAAGCGCACTGGTGAGAAAAAGAAGCATTTTGTTCTAGTTGGAAGACGGGGAGTGTTTGGTGGGGTAGTTCTTAACATGCATCTTCACTGGAAAAATCATGAAACGATAAAGGTTATCTGCAAGCCTTGCAAACCAGGGCAAGTTCATGAATATGCTGAAGAGCTTGCTCGACTGAGCAAAGGCATTGTGATTGACATCAAGCCTAATAATACTATCATTTTTTACCGTGGAAAAAACTATGTACAACCAGAAGTAATGTCACCTCCAAATACATTATCAAAAGCCAAGGTACTTACTATGCATTATTTATTCATTGATCAAATGTATTTAGTGATAAATACATTATGGTATCTTTATTGAAATTATAGGGTAGAGACTCATAATTGTATGATATGTGTATTATAATTTGATGAGTAACTAACCTAATAGTCCTATTAATACTGATACTAAACTCCTAATCCTAATTATATAACAACAAAAAACTTCCTAAAAGATGAAATCCCTGACAATAGGACAATGTTCCTAACAAGATAAGATGTTAAGATCCCTAAAATAAAACAAATTACTCTAATCTGTTATGTAGGTACCATGTTGAAGGTAAATATCCCTTGTTTCGCCCCTTCTATTGGGCAATTATAAGTGAAGAAATAATATATATTGGTGGGTTCTTGTTAGGATATGAGGATAAGGGAGTTTAGAAAATAGTTAGTTAGTTAGAGGAGTTTAATCATATAAATAGGGAAGATTAGTAAGAAGGATGTCACTTGACAAAGTTGAGCAGTAACTCTTTGTGTTCTCCTCTGTGAAGGGGAAACCTTTGGAGGAGAGCCTTTCTCTGATAAGGGAGTTTAGAAAATAGTTAGTTAGTTAGAGGAGTTCAATCATATAAATAGGGAAGATTAGTAAGAAGGATGTCACTTGAC
This sequence comes from Hylodesmum podocarpum, assembly GCA_026586105.1. Classification (NCBI taxonomy): domain Eukaryota; kingdom Viridiplantae; phylum Streptophyta; class Magnoliopsida; order Fabales; family Fabaceae; genus Hylodesmum; species Hylodesmum podocarpum. Next base: position 10,763,182 of record JALJEV010001433.1, read on the forward strand.
AAAGTTGAGCAGTAACTCTTTGTATTCTCCTCTGTGAAGGGGAAACCTTTGGAGGAGAGCCTTTCTCCTATTTTCTGTTCTTTTCATCCTATTCAATAAAATCTCTCTTTTCTATCTCATCAATCGTTCCTAACTCTTGCAATATTATAGGGCAGAGATAATGAGGATCAAAAGTCAAAACCATTCAATAAATGAAAATCAAGTTATCATGGCAATCATCTTTTCTTGATGAGCTTAAAGTAGGTTGATAGGAGTGTTTTCATCTTTTATAGATTTTTAATACAAATCACCACTATTTCATAATGCTCATTTTATTAATTATTCTTTGCATTTGACAAATGTGGTTAGTTATGAAAGTTCGCAGACGACTTTGGATTTATGCCTTATATATTGCAGCTAAGAGGAATGCCACCCCTCTATTGAAGCTGTTTTTTGTTTTCTATTGAAAGATTAATCCTCTCTTATTTAGATAAACATGTACTAGTAAACCGTGTGTTTGTTTCTGAGAAATGGAACTATTTGTGCTTTCATGGACTAGATAAGTTGTTTTCCATGGGGAAATATTTTGTGTTGAGAAAGCATTGGGTTGTATTCTTTTAGCATAAAGCTTATGGACATATGGTTTCTATCTTGTGAAAAACTTCCAGGCCTTAGAGAAATATAGATATGGGCAGTCCCTCGAGCATACTAGCCAGTTCATTGAAAAGTTGGAGAAAGAGCTTGAAGAGTATCATCAGCACCTTGCAAAGTATAAAAAAGAGAAAGAGGATACTACCAACGATGTTAGTTTTGGGGTATTAATGTTAGAATGTTGTTGTCTATATGATGATGCTTGATTTAGAAACAAAAATATCATAAGCAAATTCATTATCTTGCCTTTCTGTCCTTTGTTGAACATATCATAACCACTAGGGTTAAAAAAACAGTTCAATTACGCAAGACAAGTATAACTTAAAGACAATATGATGTGAATAAATGGAAAATGACTTAGTTATAAATGTTAAAACATCATATTCTTTCAACTGCTCTTTTGATCAGACAAATTGTAAAGTTGTGCTTATTTTGTCAGGGATTGGGAAAGCATCACTCTATCTTTGCTGGACAAAAAATGTCACATACATGAGGCTTAGACGACCAGATCTTGTCTGCTATTGAGGTAATGTAAGATTTGATACCTTTATCATTTTGAAGTGGTTTAAGGCCAACATAGCTTCTGCATGAGATGCGAAGTCTATATATTATGGCTTTAATCCTAATGTTACAAAGGAAAAGGTTGAATATTCTTTATTATGTCTTGTAGAGACTTACAATACTCGTTGTATGGTAATATATAGTTTTAAACTAATGATGGTGTTATTTAGCATATGATATCATTGGTTTATTTCCTCTTATGTTTCCTGCTTCTCTAACCCACCACTATGAGTGAAATTTGCTAATTTTTGCCAAATCATAGAATTCTCTGTTTGGCTAGTGGCATCATTATGGCATCTCATTGTTAGATATTTTTTATAGATAAGCTTTGCTGACCTGATAGTTGATGTATTTCCTAGTTTTTTTTTTCATCCATGGTATCTTATTCTCTAAAGAAAAATTGAAAAAAAACCAACAGCTGCATTTGCATTTTGGTTTTGTCATGGTATTTTTTTTTATAGATGTCACATGCATATACGTCACATTTTACATATCACTCTGTTGCTTATTTTTGGTGCCTTATATCTGGTTTGATTTCTTAAGTGATTAGTGCAATTTTCTGCTATTCTTCTTTAACAATTTCATCAGTTGCACTATCTAGGGTGGAATGTCAAGCATCCCAAAGATTCTATTCGAGGGCCTTGTTTATTATTGTTCAAACCCATTCCCAGGATGCTCTGAAACAAAGTTCAACACCACTTGCTCTGTAACAGATTTCATGCGTTCTTTCATTAACTGAAAGTTACTAAGTGAAAATTAATGTGAGATATGACAGATCTATATCATTAAATATGGCAAGGAAGAAAGTGGCTAAGCCATGGTATTATGCTCAACATGAATATATGAGAATGATGTGATGAAAATAATGGTTTCAACTATTAAGGCTGGGTTAGTTTTCACCTGTAGTAAGTAAAATAAATATATTGCTAAAAATAATAAGAAATATCTCAATATATGGCTATTAAATAGGTATTTTAAAACAAATAATTTATTATACATAATGATTTATAATTGATCGATTATTTATACTATTAATGTTTTTAAATTAAACTTTTTGTTAGTATTCACGACCACAAATATGATATTTGATTTTAAGCCTTCAATTTACTTTTGCTGATTTTAATGCTTTTAAATTTAAAAGTTTTGAAAATGATTCTTATTTCCTTTATCATCGTTCACTTAGTCACATCACATGCCGTATAAGCATGATTGTTAACATATATATATATATAAACATACGCCATTCATTTCTAAATAATGATAACATAAGAAAAACTCGATTTTATTTTATGATTACTGTTTGGTCTCCATGCCTACTTTTCTCATACATCAAAGTTTTTCTTATGTTATTCCCGGATGGTATCAGAGCCTAATTATCTATTCAATCCCCACCTAAAACTACGGATGCAAAAGAAAGAAAGAATTCCTAAATCCATGGATTCTCCAAATATAGCTTCAAATACTCTTGCTCCTGTTTCTCTTTCTTCTAGGATCATTATTCCTGAATCATGCCAACGAACACTTTCTTCTAAAATAGGAAACCTCATAGAATATGAAGATATTCCAGAAGAAAATCAAATAGAGTCTGCTTTACCACCATTACTCAGTCCTTATAATGTCTTTAGAAGACATAGACCTGGTTTTCCATGGATCTCCTCTATAAGAAAACTCATCTCTACTCCCCACAAATCTGTAAAAGAATATGTCCAGAGCTCCAAAATGGACCAAGTAGCACTCCAAGCTACTTCAGCTGAACAATATGTTGACCTCGAAATCAATCGAGGATTAATTCGTCACTGGATAAATGAGGGATATGTTGCACTTCATCTAGGTGCAGTAAGACTAGTACTGACCCTACATGGGAGAAAAGGACTTCCAGTATCTGTCAGGATTACTCTACTTGATTCCACCTTTCATCAATATGAACAGGCCGTCATAGGCACTGTTCTAACTACTTTAAATGTTGGAAGCGCTGTTCTTATTTTATTCCCTAATTTCAATGTCCAGTTGAGAGATCCTACTCTCCCAACTCGATTCAAGGTACAGATCCAGCTTATTGGAGCTCAGCAAGATGAAGAAGCTCTCTCAGCAACTTTACACCACCAGATAGTATACAGAATCCAAGATCACTGTTTTGATCTACCTGGTGATAAAGAACTTCAGGGCAATGCTCTGATGGTGCTAGCAAATGAAGGACAGGCAGATACTCCCACTATCATTCAAATCCCAAAACAAATCTCCAAGGAAGATTTGCAGAAGCTTATTCCCTGCGAATGGATAAGCAATTATGAAGTCTATAAGCAGAAAGGACAACAGCTGGTGGCAATAGAAGCAACTTTCCATAGAAACTCTACTGATGAATAAAAACAGTTTTTAAATGGAAAGATGAAGGACCTAGTTCTAGACCTCCTGTTTTTCACACCATGATGATTTCTCTCGGAGAAAATGAGAGAAAGATCCCTATACATGCTTTCAAAACAAATGGAAAGCCTGTATATTCAGATAAATTGAATGGTCATTTCCTTTGGGATACTGATCCATCCATGTGTGACCCGGATTGCAGTTGCAATACAGGAGAAGATGCTGATTCTGATGAGGATGATGACTATCCTCTTTTTCCAAAAGGAAACTGTAAACCGCCTCCTTCTCTAGGATCAAACCAGCCAGAAAAAAATCAAAAGATGATGGCATCAACTCGTCCTTTACCTCTCTATAGGAAAGGAATCAGATTACTAAGAAAAGAAGGATTTCCACCTCCAGAAGATGAAAATCTTATTACATGGCCACCACCAGATCACTGCTCAAATCTTTTTAGGGAGCAGTCGGTACCAATTATTCCATGTATGATGAATGAAGATTTCCCTCCTTTAGAAAGAAAGGTGGATCCAGAAAAAAGGGTTCCGATCGACCACTTTGTACATGTTCTTACGTAAATACTTCCAGATGGCTCACCCAGAATGCCTTCACAAGCAGAAGAGGTATTAAATTGGCAGACTGAAAACTCTCTGGCCCAAAACAAAGTCCTAAAAAATGTTGAATATAAAGTTGAGAGACTAACAAATTTGTTTGAAGAACAACTCAAACAGATGTCAACAAATATTCAACAAAATTACTCAGAATTGAAAGAAAAGATAGGGAAGATAGAAGGACAAATGGAACAATTTGTGGGAAAAAACTTCCATGAATTTGCCAGAAGAGAACAAGAACTCAGGAAACTTCGAACCCAGCTTTATGAAATTGAAGAATGGGTAAAAAAGGTGACTACTCCTTCTACGGAGAAGTTTAATCCTTTTCAGCTGACACCAAAACAATCACTTGCTACCTCTATAGTTCCCTATTCAGTCAAACCACCATTTCTACCTCCTTATCTCACACCATCCACCACTAATTTTGGACAAAAGAAAAAGGACACTCCCAAAGTGCCGAGAACTGAACCAACAGAGTCTTCAGTAACGGGTACTTCTTCTACATCTTTTGAGGAGAAGCCATTTTCTCAAATGATGACAGCTCCAACCCTTGATAAAAAGGAGAGAACACCCTCTCTTCAGAATGACACTGAATCATCTTCCACAGATGATTATTCTCCAGATGATTATTCCTCTAACTCAGAAGAATATGTTGATAGTTTGCTCTCTGAAGAAGAATATGCAGACATCTCCAACATATTTGCCACAACATCGGCAGAACCACATTTTCTACACCCGGAGGAAGAAAATACTCTGGCACCAAGGATCAGTGGCACTCCATTATTTAGCCTTGATGATATACCAAGAAAATTATGGAGAAAAAGGCTTCTTGATTTCAAGGCATGGATAGATGCCAAGATGGTTAATCCTGAAGTGGACAGATATCGTGTCATTGAAGAATTTTGTGCTAGATTGACTGGTACTTTGAAAGAATGGTACCAAAGCATAGGAACAGCAAACCAAGATCAATTGCATAGACTTGAAAATTCTGATCAAATCATATCAGCAATCCATTTCGAATTTTTGGGAAATGGAGACCTGACTCACAAAGAATTACGAAAAGAATATTTTGCTATGAAATGTTGTTCACTCCAACAAGAAGACATTGAAAGGCATTTTCAAAGGATGCAACAACTGTTCTATATGTTAAATGGATACAATGATCCTAGTTTAAAGAACACGTATGTTAGCTCCTTACCAGAGGATCTCCAGGAAGAGATGTACAGAATGATGAATCTCCAAAATAGGGAACCCATCAACATGACATTGGGAGAAATTCATCAGATGTGTATTGCTGCCCTTGATAAATTATGCAGTCAAAGAAACATGTTTGAAAAAATCATACAAGGACAGAGAAAATTCTCTAAAGTTTGCAAGAAGAAATATCTGGAAATTGGTTGTAAGCAAGACCATTGTGAATGTCCGACAAGGCCAGCAAAACATAAAACCAGAAGAAGGAAGTTCCATAGAGAACGCAAAGATTTCCAGAAAAAGAGAAAGTTCAGATTCTTCAGAAGGAAGCCGTTTCGGCAGAAAAAAGGAAATAGATGCTTTATCTGCGGAAAATCTGGTCATTTTGCAAAATCATGTCCTCAAAAGAAAAAATCAGTAAAACTGATTCACACACTGCAAATAGCTCCAGATGATGATGTAGAATCTTTATACAGTGAACAAGAAAATCCTGATTCTGATACAGTATTCGGGATACAAATATCTGACTCAGAAGATGAATTTAATTCAGATTCTGAGCTTTCAGATCCTTCAACTTCTTGTTCCTTTCCTATTCTTACTTTAGAAGAAGTAAAGAAGATGGAACATCAGCTTCATTCTACCTTAGCAAGCCCAGTAACTCCAAATATAGAAATCACCATCCTTCCTTCAAAGTATGAAGTTCCGATCAAGGTGATTGCTTTCATTGATACTGGCTCAGCTAAAACAATGATGAATCCTGAGATTTTGCCAAAACAACACTGGATGAACAAAGACTTTTATTTTAAAGCTGCAGATGGTGAAACTTTTACCACCAATTTGATTACAAGAAAGTCAATAGGGATACGATTTTTTCCAAATTGTATACTCTGGACAAAAGTGATTGGCACAAATCTATCAGGAAAAGATATTCTTATAGGAATGGATGTCTTCAGTCAATTGAAGTCGATCCAAATTGTCCCTACAGGAATAAGATTCAAGGGAGAATTTAAAGAATTCACTGCATTGGCAAAAATCTTCAATCTAGAGGAAGCACCACAACAATATGAGGAAATCAAGAAAGATTTACTCAAGGCTAACAGCTGATAGCCACGAGATGTTTCAACATCCCAATCCCTTATGGAAAAACAAAGATTTCTTTGTTCGATTGCCATTCAAATTAAATGAAGACATAAATCCTACAAAGGCAATCCATCATGGGATGACCCCCTCTGAAAGTATTGCAGCTTATGAAGAATGCAAGAAACTTCTTCACCAAGGATTGATAGAGCCTACCCAATCCGATTGGGCATGTCAGGCATTCTATGTTGAAAAGAGATCTGAAAGAATTGGCTTAGAACCAGATGATAGACCAAAAACTGCTTTCTGCATTCCAAATGCACATTTCCAATGGACAGTCTTACCTTTCGGACTGAAAGTGGCACCTTCACTTTTCCAGAAAGCCATGACAAGAATCTTTGAGCCTATCCTACAAAGCTCACTCATCTACATAGATGATATTCTCCTTTACTCTCCAGATGAAAACTCACACAAAATCCTGCTACACAAATTCCATAAATTATGTGACCAATATGGAATCATGTTATTAGCATCCAAATCCAAGATAGGATCCACTGAAATTGAATTTCTTGGGATGCAATTTTCTAATGGCAAATACACTCCTCAACCACACTTGGTTGAAGAATTACCCAAATTTCCTGATGAAAACATGACAGTAAAGCAGGTACAGCAATTTTTAGGAATTGTTAATTATGTCAGAAATTTCATTCCTAAGATTGCTAAGCATATAGCAGAACTTTCAAAGATTCTGAAAAAGGATCCTCCTCCTTGGACTGATAAGCAAACACAAGCTGTTAAAGCACTCAAGAGGTTGTCAAAAAATCCTCCACCTCTTAAGATTCCAGGAAAAGGTAAAAGAATCTTGCAAACAGATGCTAGTGATTATTTTTGGGGAGCAATCCTCATTGAAGAAGAGGGAGGAAAGACTCATTACTGTGGACATGCTAGTGGAGCCTTTAAGCCTTCAGAGGTTCATTATCACACGACCTTATAGGAGACTCTTGCAGTCAAATATGGAATACAGAAATTTGATTTCCATCTCAGAGGACATTCTTTTGAAGTACATCTTGATAATTCAGCATTTCCCAAAATGCTTGAATTAAAAAACAAGATACCCCCAAGCCCTCAAATTCTTCGTTTAAAAGAATGGTTCTCCAGGTATGACTTTTTTGTCAAACACATAAAAGGAAAATCAAATTTAATTCCTGATTATCTCTCAAGACCTCCAAAATTAAATCAGCAGGTGATAACAATCATTTCAAACCAAAACCACTTTCCATTGATCATGATGAATACTCAGATTGATCCTCCTCATGAATTTCCTTCAGAATTACTTAAATACCAGCACATTAATCCTACCAACATAAAATCCTTTGCAGAAACCCACATGTTTCATTACCTTGCTACCAGCCTCCAAGAACACCAGATCAAGTCAAAACCAACTTGGTTCAACCCCTCTGCACCTTACTTAAATCGTTTCCATTCGACTCTACACCCTTAATTAGCTCAGATATATGGTATTTATGGTGTACGACGGTATTGTTCAAATACCCCGTAATTTGTCCCTGCTACAAGATGCTTGAGTTTCTCTCAGAGATAAAAAATTCTGATTCTTTGTTATGGAAACTTTTGACCTGGTTTTCTCCAATTCCATGGTGGAAGGAACAAATTAAAAGAGAACTAACTAAGTATGAAGTATGGAAAATGGATGATTTTGAGAGACAAAAGATATTCTCTATTTTCATTATCCATCGACCTTATTTCAAACATCCCACCACTAGACACTTGTATGCTCAGAAACAAGTACTCACTTATGCTACATTTCCAGAACTGAAAAAATTCATTATGGATACCAATCCTCCATTTTGGAAAGAAGAACTAATCTTACACCTACATGAGATCAATGGACACAGAGTAACTCAAAAGCCAGTCTCATCTAGTTGTTCAAGATTAAAAAATCTGGATATCATTTGCTCATTCAATTGGGATGCTAGTCCAGATTTCTGGTATGAAGATTATCAAAGAATTGAAGTTCCGGCCACTTCTCCTGATCTTTCCAGGCTCATTCCGACTATTCGTGGAATGATCCTCTCAGGAGAACAAGACACGTGGTTAAAGTTGGATCCTCCACTTGACAATTCATCGGCAAGATTCCCAACAGCCTTGGCCACCATGGCCCACAACGAAGAAGAAAAGACAAACCATCCAGCTCAACTCCAGCTGGATTAGATTCCTTCTTATCAGAAAAGAATCTCTGAAGATAAGAAAGAATAAAGTGTGTAGACATGTCACTGTTTGTTTACTGTTTACTGTTTGCTTTATTTGTTTATCGGTATTGTAATTTTCTTCTATAAAAGGGAGCTCTTCCCTCAGTTGTAATCACGTTGAATTTTAATAAAACTACTCTCTTATCTACTCTCCATCATGAAATTCTAATCCTCCATTTTCTTTCTTTCCTAGCATGAAGTGGTATTAGGGAAAGGATTGAATAGATTCATATGATCCATTTTGAATCTCTGAGTATGCTCTACACTTGCCTCTTTGAGGATCCTGTGTAACAGAAAGGATATTCGAATGTCTCGGGATTATTAGTTTATTTGGCTGGAAAAGCGATGGCTATCTCATAAGCATAATGCCTTATGAAGTATAAACCTTATCAATAGGTCACGCCTCGCAGGTTTTCTCTTCACAGAGATATTAAGCCACAACAACGCCATGAATGAAATTCCTGTTAATTAGCCATCTGTCAATATAACAAAAGAAAAATTCTGATGTATGAGAAAAGTAGGCATGGAGACCGAACAAGTATCATAAAATCGAGTTTTTCTTATGTTATCCCCGGATGGTATCAGAGCATTGCCCTGAAGTTCTTTATCACCAGGTAGATCAAAACAGTGATCTTAGATTCTGTATACTATCTGGTGGTGTAAAGTTGGTGAGAGAGCTTCTTCATCTTGCTGAGCTCCAATAAGCTGGATCTGTACCTTGAATCGAGTTGGGAGAGTAGGATCTCTCAACTGGACATTGAAATTAAGGAATAAAGTAAGAACAGCGCTTCCAGCATTTAAAGTAGTTAGAACAGTGCCTATGACGGCCTGCTCATATTGATGAAAGGTGGAATCAAGTAGAGTAATCCTGGCAGATACTGGAAGTCCTTTTCTCCCATGTAGGGTCAGTACTAGTCTTACTGCACCTAGATGAAGTGCAACATATCCCTCATCTCTCCAGTGACGAATTAATCCTCGATTGATTTCGAGGTCAACATATTGTTCAGCTGAAGTAGCTTGAAGTGCTACTTGGTCCATTTTGGAGCTCTGGACATATTCTTTTACAGATTTGTGGGGAGCAGAGATGAGTTTTTCTTATGTTATCCCCGGATGGTATCAGAGCCTAATTATCTATTCAATCCCCACCTAAAACTACGGATGCAAAAGAAAGAAAGAATTCCTAAACCCATGGATTCTCCAAATATAGCTTCAAATACTCTTGCTCCTGTTTCTTTTTCCTCTAGGATCACTATTCCTGAATCATGCCAACGAATTGTAATTTTCTTCTATAAAAGGGAGCTCTTCCCTCAGTTGTAATCACGTTGAATTTTAATAAAACTACTCTCTTATCTACTCTCCATCATGAAATTCTAATCCTCCATTTCCTTTCTTTCCTAGCATGAAGTGGTATTAGGGAATGGATTGAATAGATTCATATGATCCATTTTGAATCTCTTAGTATGCTCTACACTTGCCTCTTTGAGGATCCTGTGTAACAGAAAGGATATTCAAATGTCTCAGGATTATTAGTTTATATGGCTGGAAAAGCGATGGCTATCTCATAAGCATAATGCCTTATGAAGTATAGACCTTATCAATAGGTCACACCTCGCAGGTTTTCTCTTCACAGAGATATTAAGCCACAACAACGCTCTGATACCATCCGGGGATAACATAAGAAAAACTCTGATTTTATGATACTGTTCGGTCTCCATGCCTACTTTTCTCATACATCAGAATTTTTCTTTTGTTATATTGACAGATGGCTAATTAACAGGAATTTCATTCATGGCGTTGTTGTGGCTTAATATCTCTGTGAAGAGAAAACCTGCGAGGCGTGACCTATTGATAAGGTCTATACTTCATAAGGCATTATGCTTATGAGATAGTCATCGCTTTTCCAGCCAAATAAACTAATAATCCCGAGACATTCGAATATCCTTTCTGTTACACAGGATCCTCAAAGAGGCAAGTGTAGAGCATACTCAGAGATTCAAAATGGATCATATGAATCTATTCAATCCTTTCCCTAATACCACTTCATGCTAGGAAAGAAAGAAAATGGAGGATTAGAATTTCATGATGGAGAGTAGATAAGAGAGTAGTTTTATTAAAATTCAACGTGATTACAACTGAGGGAAGAGCTCCCTTTTATAGAAGAAAATTACAATACCGACAAACAAATAAAGTAAACAGTAAACAAACAGTGACATGTCTACACACTTTATTCTTTCTTATCTTCAGAGATTCTTTTCTGATAAGAAGGAATCTAATCCAGCTGGAGTTGAGCTGGATGGTTTGTCTTTTTCTTCAGTTGTGGGCCATGGTGGCCAAGGCTGTTGGGAATCTTGCCAGACTGAATTGTCAAGTGGAGGATCCAACTTTAACCACGTGTCTTGTTCTCCGGTGAGAGGATCATTCCACAGAATAGTCGGAATGAGCCTGGAAAGATCAGGAGAAGTGGCCGGAACTTCAATTCTTTGATAGTCTTCATACCAGAAATCTGGACTAGCATCCCAATTGAATGAGCAAATGATATCCAGATTTTTTAATCTTGAACAACTAGATGAGACTGGCTTTTGAGTTACTCTGTGTCCATTGATCTCATGTAGGTGTAAGATTAGTTCTTCTTTCCAAAATGGAGGATTGGTATCCACAATGAATTTTTTCAGTTCTGGAAATGTAGCATAAGTGAGTACTTGTTTCTGAGCATACAAGTGTCCAGTGGTGGGATGTTTGAAATAAGGTCGATGGATAATGAAAATAGAGAATATCTTTTGTCTCTCAAAATCATCCATTTTCCATACTTCATACTTAGTTAGTTCTCTTTCAATTTGTTCCTTCCACCATGGAATTGGAGAAAACCAGGTCAAAAGTTTCCATAACAAAGAATCGAGTTCTGCTTTACCACCATTACTCAGTCCTTATAATGTCTTTAGAAGACATAGATCTGGTTTCCCATGGATCTCCTCTATAAGAAAACTCATCTCTCCAGTGACGAATTAATCCTCGATTGATTTCGAGGTCAACATATTGTTCAGCTGAAATAGCTTGGAGTGCTACTTGGTCCATTTTGGAGCTCTGGACATATTCTTTTACAAATTTAGAATTAATTATTTTTACACGAATTTAAAACATATTTAGACTACCGTAAAATGTCATATAGTTAGGTTAATTTTTTCAAACTTCTTTCAAAGCATATTTTTACAATTTATTAAGTTCATGTAATAGGTATTTTTAATTATTACATAGTTTTTCTTTACTTTAATGGTTATACATTGTTCTTGTAGAACACTTTACAATGTCGTCCAATTATAATTTACGATTGATGTAATTTTTTAAGATATTTATATAAAAGGTAACAAACATATCATAAAAGATAGTTTGCAATTAAATGATTGCATTAAACTTTTTTTACACTATCAATTTATATTAATTAGACCATCTTTTAAGAAGAATGCAAATTTTATACTTTTCAACACACTCTTAAAATTCATTTTATAATTAATTAGAATTTATTAAAAATTATAAAATTAAGAAAAAATTATTAAATAATAAGTAAGACGGTGAAATTACGTGTTCAAGAAAATTATTAAATTATATTGTTAACAATTCTCTTGATTAATGATGTATGAATGATAATATACTATATATTAAAGAAGATTTTCTTTTCAATAAAAAAGGAAAAAACATAGATAAAATTTTTAATAAGTTGTGTGACTTAATGATAAACCAAATAGAATTTTAAAGTGATTTTAAAAAATTTAATGTCAAATACTTCTTAATGATGTCCTTGCACAGTTGAGGCATAGTAGGCAAGTGTGAGATACATTCATACCTATTTGCTTCCCTAAATTCTTAACTAACAACCCAGACTCTAAACCGACCTAGACAAAATTTCCTAATTTCCTAACTAACAACCCATGTTGCGATCTGCATCGCCATCAGCAGTAGCACCACAAATCAGAGGTAAATCAGCACTGTATCATTCAGAATACTGAAAGCTATCCTTATCAGTTATCAACAAGAGAGTAGGTATACAGTTCAGTAAAGAGCTTTCTTGTCCCCCTAGCTAATCCACAAAAATACTCTTTGCATAAGCTTCAGCAACCCCCAAGCTCAACATAACTTCAATATAGTTAAAGAGATGTACCATTAGGTTTTGGGATGAAAAAAAAAAAGAACAAAGAAGAATATTCTATATCACAGTTTAAAACAACATTCACATAATATACCAGAATGTGAATTTAGGAGATGACAGCAGTTTCTTGATAGGTTCAAAATCAAAGATTGACCTGCAAAAGCATGTATGAACATAGACTATTTGATTATCTTAACACAATCAAGAATGCTTGCTGTAAAACCAACTTTTGCAGCTTGATCAATTTAAACATTTTCTTCCTTCATTGATCTCCAGTTTTGCAGGTCAATTGGCATCGTGAAATGATATAAATCAATGTACTTATGTAAAACTTGTTTGTATGAATGCAGAGTTTAAGATAAAGTTGTAAAAAAATCTTACTTTATAAATTTTATATAGTCACTCGCTGAATCAAAAACCTCAACGTCAAATGGTACTTCAGTGCCTGTAAAGTTTGTAACACCAGTTGTGGTGATATCAACCTGGGAAATAGAGAATTGGAACAATGTTGGGTTGATGAAACAGGTGATAAAGAAAAGGGGAACATTTGTAGATGTGGGAGATCTGCAGTAATCAAGTACTCCTTAATTGTTGCTGTGTTTTCATGTATTTTGTCAGGGATTGCCTCTGGTGCAGGTCCACCGTTTTCCATCATATATTTAATCCCAAAATCCTGCATAATGGAAACCAAATGACAGACTTAATTTCAAAAGCAAATGGTGTCACCATTTTGAACTTATTTTGACTAAGTATGCAATGAAGGGAAGAATTGGGCATGAAATCAGGGTGTTCAACAAATTCAATTATATATAAAAAAATTATTCAAAATCATAGCATTTTAACTCTGTTTTAATGGATTAATTTTGTATTAAAATTCAAGTTTTTAATTTTAAATTTAGTGTAATTAATTTAGATGAATATTTATTTTGTCTTATGATGTTAAAATGATTATATGAAATATTTGAATATTATAATATTTTTTCTATCAAAAAAGTTAATTAATATTGGTCAAAAAATATCTTTAAATCGGCCAAAAATATCCCCAATTGATAGTGGCAAAGAATGATTCCAGTGACTTGAGTCGAAAAATGTCTTGACCCATGTCGGTCAAAAATTTCTTGTAATCGAAAACTTCTAAAGACGGACTTAAGCCAAAAAAAATGTCGAAAAAAATCCTTGACTAGCATTAACCAAAAAATTGTTACTTGGTGTTGACCAAAAAGATGAATGGTCTCACATTAATTAATTCATTCTAGTTGATTAATTCATTCTTTAATTAATATTGAAAAAATAATTTTCTAATTAACATTAGCTAAAAATAAATTAACTGACCTCAATCAACATCGATTGAAAATTTTATCAATCAATGTTGACTAAAAAATTAATCATCTAATTCTTTGATTAACATCGGCCAAATTATTTCTCAACCAACATAAGTCAATAAGTCATGATTCATTAATTAAAATTAATAAAAAATTCCTTAATCAAATTAGCTGAAATATCCAATCCTAAACAAAAATGGGGAAAAAAATGTTCGTTCAAGACTTTCGTCAACTAATGTCTACTAAAAGAATCCCGTAACATTGACCCTGCTCAATGTCAATAAAAATGATATTTACTTACATAAATAAAATATTACATATTAACTAAAATAAATTTAAAAGAATACATATGATTAATATTAATTAAAATAACTTCAAAATTAAATATAAAAATAAATTAATTTTAAATTATAAACCCATTTAAAATCAATTTTAAAAAATTCAACCTAATTTTTTTAAAAAATAAACATGAATTTCAATCCAATCTTTTATTTGAAGTGGATACCGATTGCCCCTGCTTAGTCTTAAGTGTTAGTGATAACGCCATAACACAGCAGAACCACCGTTATCATCATCCCTGAAGCTGAGAAGAAGAACTCTATACAAACCACTTCATCAAATGTTGCACTCTCACTGTCACCACCAACTTCTCTTCCCACTCTCACTCCCTCTCACACACCATCAACATAAACCCCCTCTCTCTCTTCTTCAACCTCTTCACCACAAATCCACTATTCTCCACTCTCCTTCCGTTTCAGCCATTCCTCCATGGCTTACCCAACTCGCCCAAGCACCCGACTTTGACTCAGATGGTCCCGTTGAACTCCCATTCTCTTCCACTCCTTCCATTTTCGCCACCTCCGATGACCCTTCTCCCATTCAAGTCGCTTCCAGTGTTCTCCTCACCGGCGCTATCTCTATCTTCCTCTTTCGCTCCATCCGCCGCAGGGCTCAACGTGTTAAAGAATCGGTAACGCACTCTTCTCTCTTGTTTTCCTTTTTCTGTTCTTTCTCATCAGAGTTTATGTGTAGGAAAAGTTCTATATATATTAGGGTTGTTTTCGTTGTGTTTAATTGTAATTTGACTTTCAATTCATTTGCCATGCAACGTTTCTGTATATTTTAGTTTAAGAAAAAAAAGAGTTTAATTTATATGCAGATTTTTGGGGAAATTATCATATCTATGACTTTTAAAGTAGATTTAGGAGTAAAGCATCATTTTTTCCCCCTGAAAAGCTTTAGCATCAGGCAATTTAGTCTTGGAAATGTAATATGTTTATGGTGTTATGAAGTTATGCAGTGTGTGACTCTGTTTGTTCATTGAAATGGATTTTGTGGTTTAGCAATTCAGGTCTTCAGGAGAGAAGAAGTCAATAAAGGAAGAAGCATTGGATAGCTTGAAAGCTTTGGGGTCAGCTTCAGTAGAGACTAAGGGTGGTTCACCTTCTCCTGTTCAGGCATTTCTTGGAGGAATATCTGCAGGAGTTATTGCTCTTATTCTCTATAAGTTTGCCTCTACCATTGAGGCATCTCTAAACCGACAAACAATTCCAGATAACTACTCTGTATATCTCATATCCTGTCCTTCTATCAATATTTATTCTTTTTGTTGAACAGCATGTTAGTTTGAATTAGATAAGGCTGTTTCTTTTATCAATTGATTTAACCAAAGAAAAAAGTTGGAGTTTGAACACTATATAACTCATATATTGTACATTTAAAGTTATTTTTCCTTGTCTTTGAATATTGCAATTTGATACAAATATGATCATGATTCAAAAATTAGCTTTGCAATTCATGATTTGAATCTCGATTTGATAACCTTGGGTCGGACCGCTACGAATTGGAATCTTGTTACTTACTACTCTTAACTGTGATGATGATAAAATATAATGGAACTGTGTTTTGTCTCTGGATATTTTCTTGGTTATTAGGGTTAATTAATTATTCTGAACAATTGTTCCACGTTTGGCTTATCATTCTGCGGTAGCTACAATTTTTAAATTGAAACTCCAAAACACTTGTTGCAAAAAGATGGAAACTAAACATTTCAGTTGAAAAAATAAAGAGTAGCTTCGGTAACATAATTCCAACCATCCAACAAATACACATGTACTTTGATTGGTGTTATGTCCTTCAGGAATGAAGTCTTCAAATATCAGGATTTGATTAAAATGATTATCTTAAAACTTCTAATGTTTTTCTTACACAAGTATTCTGACTGAAAATATAAGTGAATCTTAAGCCATTGCTTGCTGTTTGGTGTAGTGACTCCGTTTGATTGAAGTTTGCAACTTTATACTTCTATGGATATTTAATGTTGATTGTATGACTTCTTAGTTCTTCTGTATCATTGATGAGCCAAAATTAGAGCACAGGATCAATTGCAGCTTCTATAGCCTATAATTGTAGTTATGGATTGTATTAAGTACAACTGTCCAATTTCACATTATTCTGACAAAGGAGCAGTTGGAATTTTTCTGCATTTACAATAAGCATAACCCTTTACCTTGTGTAATTTCGTTCATAGAATTGCTTTTTGTCTCAATGATAGAATTGATACAAAAACATTTTATTCTTTTAGTAAGGGAAAATGACTACAGAATTGAGGTTCAAGTTCTTAATGCTTTGAAATTTTGTGGTTTTCAGGTCCGCCAGATAACCATCACCATAAGGTAGCTTTGGTATCTTTATCTATATGGAGCCTTGCCGTTCATTTTTTAAAGCACCTCACCTGAACCATATGACAATTTTTCACAGGACAATAGTGAATGGCTTGACATACCTTGCAACATTTGTTTTTGGCCTGAATTCCCTTGGTTTATTCCTTTATTCTGGCCAGCTTGCCATCAAATCCTTTATGGGAGGTTCAACTGAAAAGGAAACTGAAGGTAAAGGCGCTGGTCAGTCAAATTTATCAAATTCATCCATTGAGAGTACCACAGATAACACTGAATTGAGCAGCAGGAAGGAAGAACAAAGTTCAAATGATGCACAATAGTGACTTTGGTGTAAATATAGTGAAGTTAAAATAGAGGTCAGCAAAATTTATCCCCTTTTAAAGTAATATATATCCTTTAACTTTTGGGAATAACGTAGATGGCAAGTGATTTTAAACGCATTTACTATTCTTAATGTCGAATTATTTTGAAAGGTTTATGGAAGCTATATTTTCGTGTCCACTCCTTTAGCCTTTCCATTTGCCAAAATTTTGTGTTTTGTTTTGATTAGCAGAAGCTGAGGACTTGAGGTGACTCAATCCATTCAATGTAACATCAATCAACTTTACAATTTCCTCGAGGTGACTCACATTCCTGTGTCCTTATCTCAAAGCTTGTGTTTCATTATCTCAACATGTGTTTGGATTAGTGGTGAGTTAAACTTACCATGATTTTGAAGCAATAAATAGTTTTCCTTTTATGGCGATTTCACCATTATTTTGGTCTCACCATGGTTTTCTGCCACCAAACAAAACATACTAATCGCATGTTTGAGATGCAGAGCATGATGCATAGTCCTAGTCTATCCTTTGCCACTATTGGTATTTTTCTTTAAAAGTGCATGCTGCTGCAAATGTCATGGTGCACTGTTCATTTTAGTAAATTTGCCAGTTCTACTTTGCCACCGGTTCAAGTTATACAAAGGCTTCTAATTGGAACCATAAAAGTTAAAACCATCCCCTCCACCGGTTCAAGTTACTCGACAGATCATTCTATCTAGATCTAAAGCATGTCTTCACCCCCAATTGTCATGCATGGCAATATCTTAAGTTAGCTAAGAACTAAAACAACTCTTGACTCGTGCCTTGAACCTGTAGTAAATGGCCACTAAGACCAGTTTGTAGTCAACTCAGAAGATCAACTTTGAGACACAAGGTTAGAGATGCATGCTTGTGTGTTTGACATTCATAATTGTGCACAATCATACAAATAACTCAAGAAGGGTTCGAATGGGGATTGTCAAATGAAAAATGCTTCGTGTTAGATCATCCAAAAGGAGATAAAATCAATTGTAAACAAATAGTGAAAGTGTGTGTGGCTTGTATCATCCGTACAAAATTGCATACGATTGTCCATGGAACAATTAGGGTTAGGTATGTTTTCAATATACATCTCTCTTTTGGTGTCTAGACAAACCTCCGCTGAAAGTTACTAGCCCACTCCACATCTACATAAATATGGCATTGAAGATTTTTAGTTATTTATTTTTGTGATCAATATTTTGTGGATTAATGATGCTTTTTTAAAAGAGGGGGACTTGCATAGTCTCTCATCCTCCAAAAAGGGGTGTATCAAGTAAGGGTACACAAATAACTGATTTTAATGATTCAATATTACATTAATGGTCACTATCAAATTTAAGTAAAATAAAGCTCTCCAACTTGTATTCTCATTTAAAGTCTTCTCTCTCACACACAAAGAGGTATTAGACAACTTTTAGACAAAAAAGACCAAAAAAAGAATATGGATTACTAAATTTTATATATATAAGAAAACTTAGAACAAAAAAATTGATTTTTAAACATAATTATATGACTATTAAACAACTTTTAATGTTAACCATTTGGCCATGAAAAAACGTATTAGAATATTTCTACCTTTGACTCAAATAAAAAAATAGTTCTCTTGGGATATATATTACAAATGGGGCAAATACTTTACTTGATTGGTTACACAAGGCCACCATCCATTATTGGTTCTGCTATCCATGTGCCAACTATCAATTTCTGTGGGTGCCAGAATGTCGATATCCCATTCGCTACACCATTTCCAATCAGTTCAAAAACTTTGCAGCAAAAACACTTTATGTTACCAGCTTCCATCGTGTTTTTCTCTGTTCGTCCTTTTTCGACCCAATATTCCTAATCACTCCTACCTTTTTCTCCATATAATAATTAAGCAACTAAGATCATGAAACTTTCTTAAGCAAGAAGCAAATATCTCCTTGTTAATGTCACTGTTAAAGATTTAAACGTTCTTATCTTGAACTCTCCTCATTCATATTAAAGCATATGGAGATAATTACTAAAGGTACATGGACAATTTACTTTGTAACATCGTGGAATCTCAGTAATCTCAGTCATGCGAGTGTAAGTGTGTGTTTGTTTGTTTGCTCGCTTTGTTATGTTATATAGTGTAATTTTCTGTTAAACCAATTAATTAAGTATGTATAATTTAATTTAAAATTTATAAATAAAAAATTCAATTTTAATTAGTTGGTTTATGTTTTTTCTATATTAGGGAATTAATTTAATAGTTAATTTAGGTAATTATGATGTGCTTTATAATAATTTAAATTAGGAATATTTATAATATTCTTTAATTAAATTAATATCATTTTTGGACGCACAGTTAAGATCTCACTAGTATTTAACTATATACTTTTATTAAAAGTTTAAACTCAGAATTACATTCCTAAAGGTTTAAATTAATTTGGTCACTTGCCAAATCAAAAAAGTTTCTTTTCAATGCAAGATTTTCCCCTTTTGCCCTTGTGAGCAACAAAGTTGGCAGCCAAGAAGCACCTTTCGTACTTTTTCTTGTGCATGCAATCACCTTCATCTTCTTCCTTAGAGAGAGACCAAGGTGAATACTCAAGGTGTAGAGGGGAGGGTTGTGGTAAAGCTATGTTATTCTCGAGATGAGTACTCAAGTTTGTGTTTCATGGTATAAAAAGGGCAAGCATAGAGGCAATTTGCCTCACTTTGGTAAATCTAACTTCTTTTGTGTAGAATTTAAGACCTCAAGGCTTGAACTTTCAAAATCCAATGATGATAGGTACAAGGCCTTAGAAATGGCATGTCCAAGTTCCTTTTGTGCGTCTCTAAGATATAAAATAGGTGTTGATAGTTTAGTGAAGTTTAGGAGAAGTTCAATGGGAGTTATAGGATAAGGCAATTGTGCCTTGGTTTTGTAAGTTTCTCAGCTTAAACAAACGCTTCTTGCTCAGGTGAGAAAGTGACAAAGAAGAGAACTATGAGTTCTCGTTCAAGCAAGAAAATGGCAGTGTTAAGAAGTTTATGTCTTGAGCTTTTTTGCTCAAGCGAGAGTGCAATAGAGGAGATTTCTTCTTTGAAACTTAGTTTGATCTTTTGTTTGGTTTTGTTGGATGTTAAATGCATGTTTAAGTTCCTTTTATTTATATATATATATATATATATATATATATATATATATATATATATATATATATATATATATATATATATATATATATATATATTTGTTTGGATGCAAGTGTCTTAAGTGGACTTGTGTGGTTTGTTTTGAGCTGTGTTTGATATATGTATATACGTATATTAGTATGAGAGAATGATAGGAGAATTATTGGTTGACCACAAATTGGTATCAGTTAGATGGATATGTGAGGTCAGCATACTTTTGGGATGTTCTGTCGAGTGGGGCAAGGGGCAAGCTCAGATCAAGGTTGACAGATCCCGACAATGATTACGTTATTCCAGTTAGTGAAAACTCATTGATGTGTCTGTTTGGACGTGCTCTTAACGGTCAACTAACAACCAATGTGTAAGTCCATACAAAAAATGGTAACTCATGTGGCGACTGGCTAGTGAAGTTTTGTTGAGCCTAATTGCGCTAGGGAAGTTATTCTCGTGAATGTTGCCAGTGAACCACGTCAGTGGTTAGTAGGTGTGTGTCTGTGTCTGCTTGTCTTCTTGGCTGGATATGATGTTGGTGAGAGAGCTTGCCTTTCCCTACTTGCTTTTGTTTTGCAGATGGCTACATTGAGACTGAGGCCACTAATGTTGATCGTACACGAGTGCCTCGAGGAAGAGCAGGAGCTTAGGGAGGACGAGCGGGACACTTCGTGGGCACTTGCGATTTTCTTAGTTCTAGAAGAAGGAGCTGCTTCAACAATGAGAGAATGACTAGGTCAAGTGGATTGTGCCTACTCCTGTCCACCATTAGAGGGATGGTCAGGAACCTACCGTGTATGTTGTAGATGTGGAGGTCGCACTGGAAGAGGCTGTTGTTGCGACGACTACAAAGGTTATGAACCCAACCTAGTTTGAGCGTCGGTGGTTTTCGTCCTGGTCGTCCTCAAATCTTTCGAGAGTGACACTTCTCATAGCAGGGGGTCACACTAGCCTGAGGGGGTTATTCCTCTGGAGGAGGTGATGACCTCTAGCATAGGGTCAAGCTCTAGTTAGGGGGAGACTAAAAGTGACCTAGATCTTTCTGAAGATTCAACGAGGTATTCTATGACTCTTAATCACTAATGATCTTCATAAGTTGGTTATTTTTGTAAGGCTATTGGGTAAAAAGGCATGCTCTACCCTTAAATTTACCTCTTTTAGTTTGATGTATCTTTTTTAAGAAAATAGACTAGATTAGGTTATTTGTGATTTTTTTTATGTAAACCCTCTTTGTTTAACTACTCTTGTAACCCTATTTGTTGTACTTACCTTATGTAATAAGTACATGTAAATTATGTATGTATATTTTCCATTTCATATATTTGTCTTCATTTACCTTTTCCACTAAATTATATTTTAACCCTGCATCAATATTTCATTATTTGCACAATCACGCATCAAATATCATGCTTAAAATATGTGTTAGCAACGAAGCCCACCGTTTGTGATAAGTTATAAAATTTCCCTTATTTTTAAGAATCTAACCAGCATTTAAGTTACAAAATTAAGAATAATTGTAAACATCAACTACGGCCATGACAAAAATTATATTATACATTGCCTCAAATGTTCAAAATCGTTTAAATTAGCCTTTCATATGGACTAAGGGTATATTGAGGTTACCATTAGACAATACGTTCGGGTCACAAGTATTTTTATAAAGGAATCCAGATCCTTGCTTTTGCATTAATTTTACTTTTATCCATTACATTTACATTAGAATCATAATGCGCGTGTAACATTTTCGATGGTAATTCAAACATACACTGAACTTATAAATTTATAAATTTTTAATACTTTAGAGACTATTTAGAAGAGTAGATAATAGCTCGATAACAAAATTAATGATTTATTTGTTTAGTTTTTTTTTAATGCCGTGGACTTCAATAATTTACTGAAGTTGGCATGTTATATATATGTGTGTGTGGACACACATGAGTGTGTAAAGAAAATTGAAAAGTACATCTTATAATCAATATGATGCATAATGGTTAACAGATAATCATTTCCATTAAACATGTGATGTGTGAACTTTAAGTTTGTTGGCACGTAATAACATTTGTCCAGAAAAGATAATTCTTTAAATGAATCTTAATATGTTCTAGAAATTAGGTCATAATTTTCGAGAAAAGAAATATATCAACTGCTAAAAACAAAGAGTACACATGAAAAGAAAAAAAGGCTGTTTCAAGTAAATTGAATATCATCTCTCACACCTCAAACATAGAGGTCAAGGAGAAGCTGCCACCTAGACTGTGAATCCAAGGATTAAATAAATAAACATGATTTATTTCCTTCTCTGCTTTTCTTTCTTGTCTTTGGCTTTGTCTTTACCCATTTCAAAGAAAGAGGAAAAAGCTTGAATAAGATAATCATACTATCACTATAGTTTTGCTGCCTTGGGAGTTGAATATGCTTTGGAGTCTGTTAGTGACTGAAGAAACGCTTTGAAATTCTTCAAATCTATGTGCAAAGGAATTGGAAAACTAAAGGAAACCCTGCAATGGAAATTGAAACATGTTCTAAAGAAAGACAAAATGCCAACTTTACAACTTATCCTTGGTGTAGCTGCTTTCAACCTCAAGCTGAGTCAATAATATATTATCTCAAAGTCATTCAAGATTATGAGTTCACACAAATCAAACACGTAAACTCACTTTTACAAACCAAATCCTTGTTTTCTCATAGATGTAATAGACTCTTGTTACTATTTAAAATTTCTGTCTTTAATCTTTAGCATGTATTGAATAGAGAATTAACAAATACTAATACGTCCAAGATAAAAACCATTAGTCTATACACTGTTTCTCCAACCCGTTAGATTTTGTCCTAATGATTTATGCATGCCATCTACGCCAAAATTTTATCATGTGGTGAAAATTTCCACATCATTAATTCTAAATAATGTTGAGTAATACATAATCAACTCTATTTCCCTCTTCTTTCTAACCATTATAAAATACAACAACTACTTTTTAATTTCTGTGAAGAATAATAAATACATTACTATAAGTAGTCCAACTTGTGTTGACTCGTTTCCAAGTTTTAAACTACATTTCAATTTCTCATTACACGTAACCAATTTGTAACGGCTCATGAAGACTTGATAGTGACAACAACAACAAATTACAGAAGCTTAATCACAAACCATTTCTTTAAAACGATGAAAAACCATTGACCACAGTCCACAACAATTCCAACCTAATTATGGCATGCATCAGACAACCAGACACAACAACCTTAACAAAATGCTCCCACTCACTTAATTTTCTTACCCTTCTAAGCAAACATATACTCCAAGCTTCAACCACTACAAATTCAACCCAAACGGCAAGTAGGAACAACTTCCTCACTCTTCTCTGTACATTCCAACCAACAAAATATAATAACCATTATAAGACTAGTAAATACTTCATTTACTAATCTCTTTCATACATAAATTAGCATAAATTTATTAATTTTATAACAACTACCTATATTTTCCGATTAGTTAATGCTATGAAATTGAGCACATGAATCAGACTCTTATTATAAACTCATTCACTAACGAGTAATGCACCCCAAAACAAAGTATTTATACAGAGGATTACATTCTACAGAACAACAAAATAGTATACTCAATCCTAACTTACCAAAACAGCAAAATAATCTACACATAATAATAACAGTAATAACAACAACAATTAATTATTCTGTCGATTAAAAAAAGAAAAATTTAAAATTGGAAGGAAAATAGAGATGCATCAGAATCAAAACCCAACGCCAGCAGGCGCACCGATTCCAAGCTGAGCCGCCGGAGGGTGCGGCTCAAGCTTCCTGTTGTTCCAGAAACAAGCATCCGGCGCGAGCTTAGCCGATGACCTCATTGGCTCCGACTTGCAGCGCGTGAGCACAAACGGCTCGTACCCGTTATTACCCGATTTAGTGGAACCCACCAGCTTCTGCTCTATCATCGTCGCCATCGACACTCCTGTGGCGGCGGCGCCACTCGCCGCCGGGAACGAACACGACGACCTCGGCGGCTGCATCATCGTAGGAGAGGGTTTCGGTTTCGGCTTGGGTTTAGCTAGTGTTTCTCCGACGACCCTCTTGCCGGCGGCGGGTCTCTCCGGCAACCACCGTATGAAGTCGGTGCTGCAGACCCAGGTTTCTTTTGACACCTCCATTGATAGCTTCGGCTCGCACATCATCAGCAACAAACACTCCGGCAAAGTTTCTCTTTCTCTCTTTTCGAGCTTTGACCCGTTTTCTCGCTCCTTTGACTCTGGATCCGAATTCGGGAGTTGGGTCGGGTCGGGTTTCTGAGAGTTCCCATCCTCTGTGGTCGCTTTCTCTTCTTCCTCCTCCGTTGACCCTTCTGAAGTTTCTGCCGTTACTGCTTCTGTTTGTGCCTCTGCTTCGTTGTTTTCTGGTTCTGATGCTGTGAAAGTTTCTGATGTGAAAGTTTCTGGAGAGGGAGAAAGTTCTGAACTTTCGAAATTTTCTCTCTGTTCTTCTTTACCCTCTTGGAGATTAACCTCTTCTCCTTCGGTTTTAATGTTGTTGAGATCTGAATTAGCGTCAGGGAGTGTCAAGGTTTCACCTTCTTCAATGGCATTTCCATTAGCATCTTCTTGTTCATGTTCATCAACCTTTTCTTCTTCATCAACCTTTTCTTCTTCCTCTTCTACTTGAGAAAATTCTTTACTTTCTGGGTTTTCTTTTTCTATGCTTTCAATTTCACAGCTTTCTTCTTCTCTTTCTTCTTCTTCTTCTTCAGTGGCCACAACAGCAGTTTCTGTTTCTCTTCCACTAATGCTATCTTCATTGGTTTCTCTTTCAACTTCTTGTACTTGTTCATCTTCTTCTTTCATTTTGATGTGTTGCTCTTTCTCATCTTGTTCTTCTTCTTCATCTTCATCAGCACTATCGTCTTCATCTTGTTGACATTTGTTGTCTTTGTGAACAGGAGATTCCCAAAACCGGTTAGCCAAAGCAGCCATTTTGACAGGATCAGATCTACATCTCATCAACAAGAGAGCATTTTTGGGAGGAATACAAATACTAATTCTTCCTTTCTCTTCATCATCTCCTCCAACATCCTCAACCTTGTTCTCTTCTTCCTCTCCCACAACCAAATCAACATCAATATCTTCAAACACGTGCCTTCTCTGGCTATAACTCCTCTCAACCCTCTCTATACCATTCTCTTCCTCTTGCATCACCAACTCAATCCCTCTCCCCTTCCCTTCCCCTTCTTGCAAAGCCACCAGCCACTTTCCAAATGTATCACCACATGAACCTTCACCATCATGTCCTACTCCTCCTTCAACTCCACCACCACCCTTCTTCTCCTTCTCTTTCTCACTTGACATGCAAGAAGACCTACAAGGAAAAAAACAGTTAAACTCTCTCAAAGCCTCACATATTGTCAAGGGAAGATGAACCCATCTTTGGTTCCTATGCTGAAACCCTTGACTACTTTGTCTAGTGAGATCTGGATTTGCATTTGGACCAACTTGTTCTACTTTTCTGAAGCTAGCTTCACCTCTTCTCTTAGACCTTGCCCTCATCTTCTTCCCTTGCTTCTTGGTTTTCACTCTCACTTGACCAATGCAAGTGACTTTGGGGGAAGAAGGTTCAGGATTCTCAAAGCCACAGCCTCTTCTCTTGCCACCATTAGTAGGGAACATGGGAGAGGCTTGGCCACCTTTGATGCTGCCATTGCTCTTGAGTCTTCTGCTGAGGGAAGAAGACAGAGAAATCTGAGGAGGGTCTCTACTGCGGCTTGGGCTGAGAATGGATTTGGAAGAGAGCTTCATTGATGCAGAGGATAAACGAGAAGTGAAACACACAAAAAGCTCACTAGTGCTGCTGCTATTGCTACTTGTGCTGCGATGTGGTCTCTCTCTATCTGTTTCCATATTTTTTCTTTTGTCTTTTTTATTTTGGTTCAAAGTAAGAGTTGGCAAGTCATAGCTTGGCTATTGAGTGAGAGAAGAGGATTTTTTGGGATGGTAATAGCAATGAGTAATGAGAAGAGTGAATAATGAAAGAGGTTTGCTTGGATGTGAGGTGGGGTGACCTATTATCCTCAGCTACAGATTGCAATATGGCTAGTATATGTGAGAGTGTGTGAGAGAGAGAGAATGAGGGGAAAGTTTAATGGAAGATGACGAAATGCTGTTTGTCTTAAGCAAAATCTAACCCACTGTGTGGCTGTTGTGTAGGGTAGGGTCATTAGTCTTGTTACCAACAGCTGTTTTTTTCTTTTATTCACATATATCTTCTTATGGCGTAATTTTGTTGGGATACTATTAAACACACTTGCGTACTTGATCAATGAAGTGAAAAAGGTATAATTTAACTAGCCGAGGAAGGTATATGGATTATTGTAAATTTTGATAAAATCTTAGTTTAGAATGTGGGAAGATAGCACCTCTACAATGGTCTAATAGGAATTAGATATAATTTTTCTAATCAATGTTAAGAGTTCGAATTTTTGTAAATAAAGAAAATATGTTTAGGAGGATATTTTTCATTAAAAGTGATTAATTATATTCTTTGATACATAGTGATAATACATCATGAGAGTTTATTTTTTAAGTTATTGTACTTTTTTAAAATAATTATTAAATATTAGAAATTATACTCATAATTTGTAAAATATTTAAAATCATGTTACATAGTTTTATAAATATGAAAAAATTATTTTCAATATTATAACAGAAAAATTAAATTAATATAACTTTAATACTTTAAAATTTAGTTATATAATTTAATTAATTTAATGACAATTTAAGATAAAGTAATAGCTCAAATTAATTTTTGGTGGTTTTCATTATATGACAATAATGCCCTTGTTTTTGTGTAAAGATTCTTGGTATTTGAGGGTTGAGATGGTGTGGTGTGAATCATGGTATGTTGGGGGCTGAATCTTGGATGATACTTGTAATTAGTGGAGTACTCAAGTCTCAAGGTTCGTCTTCGTGTTCAGCAAAAAAAGGGAAAAAACATAAACTTGCACGAGACTTTTGGCAGATCAATAACTTTGGTAAAGACAGAAAGTAGTGAGAAAATAATAGAAAAAGAAAGGTGCTGAGTGGAAAAGAAATTTTGAGACTAAAAGGATAGAATAAAGGAGATTTTGGGCGTATATCTAGTATATAATATATTCATAAGGCATTTCAGTGAAATGATGGTTGAAATTTCCAAATTTATCACTTCAAGTGACGTGATTTTTTTATACTACAGTGATTAAGATTAAGAAGTGTGTTTTAAGATTGAGAGAACAGAACAAAAGATATTATAATGGATTTTTTAGTTTGATGGTCATATGTTATTAAAATATACTATCAATCAATTGAAATGGTTATTATTAAAATTAATAAAGTCATTATATAGAGGCTGTGATTTAATAGTTATATAAAAGAAGAAAAAAAAACTTTGAATGCATTGGGTATGAGTCACGCCAAACAGTAGTGGGAAGATGATAAGCAAGAAGTAGGAAATCACAACTAATACTAAAACTTATAAAACGAAAAACCTACCCAACGGCTATTAAATGGGAGAGGAAAAGGAAGAGAGAATGAAAACCCTACCTAACGGTTCTGTATTTGTCAAAATCAGTGTTATACTTTCACACATCGAAGGAAATCTCCCCAATCCAATTTGACAATGTTTGCTTTTCTATACTTGTAATCTTAAAATACAATTAATGCCTGCAAACTACAAATGTGATACTGAATTGATTACTTTTTTAGCAAAGTGTTCCAAGGACACTCATTACTAATTTTCAAAAATAGGAAAAGAGAAAAAAATAAATTAAATATAGTATCTTATTTCTTTTTTATATACATGCATTATCAAATTATAAGATTTTATCATTAAATTAACTTTAAAATGAAATAAAAAAGAAAAATATATATATAATTTAGTTTGATGACTCGTGTTAAAGTGATATAAGTTACCAAATTTATTATTAAATCAATTAATCATGTTAGATTGTACTAAGTTAGAAGCATTATTGATTAAATGAATGATTCAGATTAATTTTGAGTTTAATCTCCAAACTACCCAATCAAAATTTGATCGGGTAAGTCGTGTTAAAATACCAATTTAATTATTTAAGTTATATTGTACTACTTTAGAAGTAAGATCAATCCAATAAATAATTAAAATTAATCTTAAATCAGATTGTCAAACTACCCAATTAAATTGACCAAATGAATCTTGAGGAGATTATTTCTCCATGTTTCACCTATTAAATATATAAATACATGGTAATTCTCTAACTCCCAATTGAATCTCTCAATAAAATTGAGTTCATAGAAAAAATATATCATATCATATGTTCAATTGATATTTTAATTAAACAAAACACACTAATAGATAGAAAACAAACAAAGAAAATACTATCAAATATTACTCTATACTTATTGAGGTATTGTTGAATATAAAACTATTGCATTGCAAATGCTTGGCATGCAATCTAATTTCATATACACTTCAATCCACATTTCCAATTTTTATACAACAATGGACTTTATTCTGATTCTAGATAATCATATGCCATGTTGTTTTTCGCAGGTGGCCTCATGGGAAATGGTTGGAACTAAGGAGAACACCAAGATAAATAATTACAAAGACATAAAAAAAAATGTGTGTATGATCCAATTTGAGATGTAAAAATCTTAGAAAAAGGTATTATAATAGGAAGTAGACAGTAAAATAGGGTGAGTGAGAGAACGTGGCCAGATCATAGAACAGAAGAAGGAAAATGAGGGACAAAGCTAAGGTATTGGGAATATAAAAATTTGATGGCAGTTTCACAAAATTCATGTGTCCATCCGTGTGGTGTGAGAATTCAGAAGTGCAGTAATACTATTGTATTGGGGTAAGTGTAAATGTAAATACTAAATAACCAATCTTGTACTCTGTACTTCACACTCTATGTCTATGTCTGCAACTTATGCTTGCTTTTTCACTTTTCCCACCTCTTCTCACCACACGCTATTATTATTCTTTTTTCAACTTTTCTTCCCTCAGATCAAAATTTTCAATCCATGTTACACAAAATTACCACTGTAATTAGTATCCTTCACTTCACAGTTTACACCTAAGTATATATTTTCATAAATTTCAGCCTCCTAAGCTATGTGATCAATCTTCTATATAGGATTTTAGATTTAATTATACTTTAAAAAATTAATTTAATAAGTAATTATTAAAATAAGTGTCTCATTAATAATTAAGATACATATATATATATAGGGCAGTAGTGGCAGTTAGGAAATAAAAGGGGAAAAGGAGGGTAATAGTGAAAGAAGTCACATGAGAAGTAGCATGGGGACGAGGTGAAAAGAACAAGAAAGAAGGTGCAGCGCACGTGACCACACTTTGCAATTTCATGCCTCCAATCATCCTTATTACTACCCAATCATACTCAACGCTGTTTTACCTTAACGCCACGCGCCCCTTACTAAATCATTTTCAAAAATCTTTTTTATTTTATTTTATTTTTAGGTTAAACTAATGCTGTCTAAATTCTTATACTTTTATCAAAATTTGAATTAATTATATTTTAAAATATTATATAAATTATTATAGTTATATATAGTTTTAAAAAATGTATTACAAAAATAAATATTTTATCATAGGCAATAATCTATTATTAAAAGATGATATAAAAATTAGTTTCGTCATTAATAAAATTCTAATTATAAATAATTACTGCATATGTTCAGTCAATTTATAAGAAGTTACAGATTGATGCAACCAAATTTTTTGAAAAAGAATAATTTACATTTCTTAAAAAGAAGATTAATAAAAAAAATAAAAAATTACTCTTTTCAAAATATTCATCTAAGATAATTTTGAATAAAGAAATGGACCCATTTGTTAAGAAAAAGAAAAAGGAAAGGAGTGTGGCAGGCACGCGCATGAAAAGGAGAGTGGATGCAAGATTCTGAAACAAGCATTGGGTCCCATTTGTTAAGAATTGTGCCGTTTACTATGCTTCCCACGGATAGCATAAAAATCTGCACACATGTGACGCGTGGGAGAGAAAACGACCACTTTTACCAAAATGCTATCAAAATATCAACTCTTAAGTAGGTTATCTCACAAAATAATAAGTATATATTTTATACTAGTATTAAATATTTAAAAAATATCTAATTGAATTGAATTGTGTAAAGTATTACGTAAGAATTGAATTGTGTTAAATAAAAATAAAATTTTAAGTTAGATAGTATAACTTGATGATGACTTTTTATAATTTAATTAATACTGATATTGCATTCATTAGTTGGACCTTTAAGTAAATTTCAGTAAAGTGACATATTATTGAACAACCTTTAACCATCTCAACTCACGTCACATGCAAGAGGAGAAGAAGCATTTAATACGAATAGGTTAGAGGTGTGGTCCAGCTACATGAAAACCCACTAAAAGAGAAGCACGCACAACACACCTATAATCCTAACTCTAAAGTTGAATTATAACCAAATTAATTAGTGGGTCAAAGTCACTTAAAAAGAAGGGGTTTGACCATACATTTACACAACTTGACAAAAGTGATACTAAGAACGCATTATGTAAAGACGTCTGGATTGTGCAATAATAGTTTTATGGACATACAACATTGTATAACACTTTAACTTTGTCTGCCATTTTGGGCTTTTCTGCATGAGGCCCGGTTCTGAGGTAAAGCCAATGCCGTAAAGTGTCCAATGAGACTTTTAAAGGTACCTTTACATGTTTCAAAACGATCATAATTACTTGGTTGATTAGTGGAATATTATACAAGGAAAACAAAAGAGGTGGAGACCTAATCCAGTGCTACAAAGTACAAAATAATTGTTTTCCACCTCTTCAACCCAATTGGTTTGGTGACCACTGCTAGGGCTTGTCAAAGTATCTATACAGTCCATGTTAGATTGTGTCCCACCAGACCGTAAATAATTGCACAGTTGTGTCCAAGTGAGGTTACAACCTTTAATTTATTAACAAATGAATCACGAATGCCACACGTGATCAAGAACGAAAGTTAGGCTGTTCCCAGCATTTCAAATAATTAAAAAGTAAGCAGACAAATGTTGCCTGATAATGTTCCTAAGATCTAGCCATTTTAACAACAAATGATGCCTACCTCTCCACTCCCTAGTTGCACACTACAGGTTAATACAACGAACAAGATTTCTGTTAATAATTTAGCAATGTTCTCTTTCGATGTCACAATTCAAGTGAACATGGATTGGCCTCTGATTGTGGTGCAATTGACACATGGGGGTTATGGTGGTATAACGTCATATCATTTCCTTCCACAAGTGGACATGACTAAGAATACAACAGTTGTAAAGGTAAAGGTCATGCGTCACACAAACTTCTCAATCAATTTACAGCTTTTGATAACCGGATATTCTGAATCAAAAATTTACAATCACATGAAGCTCCACTTTCTATCATACAGTGAAAACCCAGAAAAAACACTATCAATTTCTTAATTGTGGAACAAGCCATTGACAAGAGAATCTAGATATATGGGGGAAAAAACACTATTTTAAGCAACTGTGTAATGAGCCTCCGGACGTCAATCAAATTCCAGCACTACTTTACCGGTAATGAGCCTCTTATCTTTTGCCTCGTGAGCCTCTTTCACTTGTATTATGGGAAACGTTTTGTCCACAGGTATTTTCAACTTCCCAGCTTCACATAGCTTTCGAATCTCGATTAAACCTTCTGCGTCAGCCCTCATATATGTCCATGAGTATTCTGTTTCACAAGGAAAGAAGGGGATTTGGCCTCATTTTTTTTCATAAACCTTCGCAAGGCATTTCTCAGTACACAGATTAAAACAAGGAAATAAACACCACCCTTGGTTTCTAACTTATGAAGGAACCAAATATACAAACTAATAATTATGATCATCAGGGAATACCATGCACAAAAATCATTAGTGAGAAAGATTGAGTGAGGAACTGTTAAATCATTAAATAGATTTGTATTTTCATCGTTTTCTACAAGGGGATGGGCATGCAAAACAATTTGATTTGATATTTTTTGTCCGGCTTCATTTTCATAACAAGCCAAAATTGATGAACTTCTCATAGATCTCTATTACTCGCTACAAAAAATGAAAAGATATCATTTATGAATATTTGATATTGGGGCACACCTGAAGCTAAAAAGGTTTCACAAAGACTTAATCTGGTTGTGGTTAGGTACATCGTCATAATTCACATGTATCTTAAGTTTGTATGAACCATGATACACAGTTTAAATACAGAAAACATTACGGAACGTTTTGGCATGCTACTAGATGTCTAAATCTACTTTTGATGTCTCATTTTGGCAAATACAAAACCCTTCGATAGATACCCAATGTCTACTTGTATGATAAAATACTCATTGCTGATCTTTTCATTCAAGCCTCAATGGCCATCTCCTTCAAAATCAAGTCACTCAACTAAATGGCATTACTTCATGGTGAAAGTTTAGTCCTAAGACAATGAGCATTTGTATTGCATCTTGTCTGGTATAGGCTTTTGTCACAAAGGGAATAATAGATTCCTTTTTCAGAACAATCTATTTGCACAATTCCTATTTCATTTTTTTTGTTCAGTTGGTTCAGCTCCAGATTTTATCAATGGTTCTACTACAAAACCTTTTTCCCCTGAGGTGAGATAGGAGCAAGAGGAAAATTCCTGTAACATTTTTATATATTATGCACAAGCATCATATCAAACAGCACAACAAATAAATAATTTTATCCCCACCTCAATCACTACTTTAGCCTACGATGGAGGAAAGGGGAGTGGCATAAAATATATATTAGGCTTGGCAAAAGGACCATGTCAAAGAGAAGATAGAAATCACAAAGGAAATAATAAGTGATATACTTGAATGTGCCAAAGAAAAAATAAGATATGATAGCCGGGAAATTTCTACCTATTCCATGAGAGTATCGATATTCAAGCTTTTTTATCAATAAATGAGCTGTAGCTGCTGGAAGCCCAATGACCATTCCATAGTAATCTGACCATGATGCTGCCTCACCCTTCAATGAAATAGAAAAAATAGAAGATTGAAACACAGGTGTCACTTGTTTAAGAAAAACATCTTAAATGTCATTCTGAGAATGAACTGAGAGAACATCTATGATAAAGATGAAAAAGGTGATAAATTTTCACATCCTACCTGAAGTGTCATGTAGTGTCCACCTCGTTTCAGAAAATTAACACCCACCCGTTCTGTCTCTGGCACACCAATAGTGTCCAAAACAGCATCAAACTTTCCCTCTATAGCCAATTCAACATCCTGCCAATCAAGAATGAAGTTATAAGACAGATCAAATCTTATGTAAGATTCACTAGAATCAAGAAATCATATAAAAGATCAAATTGTCTTTGAATTTTGGTATATTTTTTGTTTAGGGGCTAATTGCAATATTCCATCAACTTACTGGATGTCTACAATATAGCGTTATTAGCTTTAGTGCTATATTACTTTTAATTTTAAATTCTCAGTTACAGATATTCCACTAATTTTAGTGTATCTGAGTTTTGGGTGGCATTTGGGGTTGGGGTCTGTGTTAATTAGGTCTTGTTGGCCCATAGTTTAATCCCCAACTTTCACTTACATGTTCAATAATTAGAGTCTCAACCGGATGAGATTAGGTTTTATTTGTATTTCTTGGAGAAGTTAAATTAGGATAAGGGCTTAGTTGTCCTTGCTGTTCTATATAAATGTAATTGAACAGTTATAATTAAACAAATAAATTTATTTAGATAATTAAACCTCAGTTTCCTCTTGCATGTCGCCTTCACTGTTGGGCCTTTTGCACCGAAGAGACATGTCTCAAATATGATATTATCCACTTAGGGTAACATCAGCTCTAATACCACTGTTGGACCTTTTGCACCGAGAGGGATTTAAGCACAACTACACACATCTCATTGATATGATATTGTCCACTTTGGGTCTTAACCCTCGTGATTGTGTTTAGACTTCCTCCAAAATGTCTCATACCAATAAAGACCCATTGTGCTTATATACTCTTCATTGTTTGCTTAACTAAATGTGGAACTTCGTTTGCTTCCCAACACTCACTTATCCCCATAATTGTTTTTTTCATTATCTTCTCAATTACTCTAAATTTTTATTAAAAATATCAATTCATTTTACAAACAAACACACATTGACAGTTAGTTATTTGCCACATTCATCTATGACCAGCTATCAACTCTTTCAACATCCCTTTGTTTTGTTTTCCTTTCTAGCATCTCTTTTTCTGTTTCCAGTAAACCAGTATCCTATGTATTGTTATTTTCCCTTCCATGAAATTTTATTTCACCAAAAAAAAAAAAAAAATTGAATAGCAATGGTTGTCATAATTGAAATATCTGAACTAAAGGAAAAATGATACAGAAGAAGATTCAAAACCACCTCAGCCATATAATCAACAGCCTGCTCAGCACCAGCTGCTAACATTCTGTCAATGCTTTGATTTGCACAAGTAGTTACAACAGAGCAACCAGCAGCTACTGCAAGCTGAATTGCAGAAAATCCTACTGCTCCTCCACCTCCCACTACTAATATCCTTTGTCTGTTTGAGATAAACTAAAGGATA
The DNA here is from genome assembly GCA_026586105.1 of Hylodesmum podocarpum. NCBI lineage: Eukaryota > Viridiplantae > Streptophyta > Magnoliopsida > Fabales > Fabaceae > Hylodesmum > Hylodesmum podocarpum. Next base: position 10,798,102 of record JALJEV010001433.1, read on the forward strand.
TCAGTGAGTGGAACAGAGGTTTTAGAAAGCTGAACATTTAGCAGGTGACAAAAATACAAAAACTAAAAACTCTTAAGTGTACAGAAAATATACAAGAGCAAAAGTTAATTTTCACCAATGGAAATCATAGTCTTGTCCATATAAACATACCCCTCACTTATTCTAGCTGTACTTTTTAGAGCACGCCAAGCTGTCAGTGCAGCAAAAGGAATGGCACTGGCTTCCTACAAAATCAAAAGAGAACCAAAAACGCATGGCTTCAATGATCCAAAGTAAACAAGGGCGGGAAATTGTGGTCAATTGTTAAATATAGAAACCAGTAATTATTTAATAGCAAGTGAATTATGAGAGTGGCAGTAAAACCATATTGGACATACCCAGATGTTATATCTCTCACTTTGGAGAGTCAAATGAGTGTGCAAGATGAAAATATATTCCACCAGTAAAAGTACCAACCTATAAGAAGTTGCTAATCACATTCTAACCATTTCCCGCCTAATTTGATCAGGGGAAGAAAAAGAAAATAGGAAATGAATCTAAAGAGTAATTCAAAATATTACATTATCTTTGAAATGTTTCCTTCTAGCAACAAATCTTAAAATAATGATGTTCCTCCAAGTACTGCCAGATACACAATGAAAATCCAAGTACTGTTAATTAATTGCAGTAAATGAAATCCCTCACTAGTCACTATTGCAAAACCTGTGCACATATTGACTGCAATATAGCTCTATAGTCCAATTATCCTCACTTATGTATTAACCACTGGTTTCTATTCAATGAGAATTTCATTCCCCCAGTGTACCCAACCCCAAGATAATGGCACAAGAAAGGTACATATACCGCGGCCATTCATCATATACCATGAACAACCCTGACAACTGATTGATTCATCAAATCAAAATATTACAAACAGCTGGCTGAAAAGGGGTAAAAAAACTAAAGATAGCACACACGTAACAGGAATGAAATAGAAAGCTCATTCTCTATTCTTTTCTCCATATTTCCACCCTTTTAACCAGACCCAATATCTACCATTTTTTTCATCCCCGTGTCTATTTCTGTTCTATCTTCAAAATGTGCAATGCAAACATGTAATAAAACTTCAAACTCAATCTCTTGTGCACCATTCTTGCACCATTATAACACATCTACCACACACACACACACTATAACATATAAAATTTTCAGACACGCCAATCAAGTGATAATAGCAGAATTAACAGGACACCAGACATCAAAATTCAACAAAGCTACCTAATCATGAAATGGCATCAATAACAACATACCACATGAGTAAGTGAATCCGGTTTTCGAATAACCTCGTCCTGCGAAAGAATCGCATAGTCCGTGTAAGTTCCCCTCAGAGCAGTCGGATGCAGAGCACCGAAAACCTCTTCCCCCACTCTCACCGACCCCACCGAACTCCCCACCGCCGCAACCTCGCCGCTGACGTCACGCCCCAAAATGATAGGCAACAACCGCTCATAAATGCAACGCCCGTACCCGGCACGCATCTGAAACCAAACAATTCAACAAACTTTCAAAACAATTCAAGAAACATTCAAAACAATTCAACAAACTTTCAAAACAATTTCAAGAAACATTCAAAAGAATTTAAAGAAAATTTGAAGAAAAGAAATGGAAAAGAGAACTGACACGGGTGTCGAGGGGGTTGATGGCAACGGCGCGGGTGCGAACGAGAACTTCGTGTGGTTTTAGGGGAGGGACAGGCACGTACGAGCGAAGTTCGAGCACGTCGGGGCCGCCGAAGGAGGGAACGAGCACGGCTCTGCAGTGGGTGACGTAGGATTTGAGGCGGTGGTAACCGAATGAAGAGGTTGTGGTGAAGTTGCGATTGATCAGAATCCGCATTTTGTCAGAGTATTGTTGAATTTCAGAGCATTGAGGTGAATGCGAGTGCGTGGTTTAGGGTTCTTATAGTGAATTTGAGGAGTGTGTGCTTAGTGTGCATGTGACACAGAGAGAGAGAGAGAGAGAGAGAGAGAGAGTGAGTGTGTGTCTGTGTTTTGGTCCGCAGACTGAGTAGCGGTGGTCGTTGCGTTTCGTTGCGTTTCAGTTAAACCTTTTGTGTCAATGGCGCTTTTGGTCGTTGCTAATTTTACTCTCTAAATACTCGTCACTCAATAATCACTAATGTAACAATAACAATAATAACTAATAGAATTCATCAGCAAATAAAGAATAGAGTACCTTCCCTCCATAAATCGAATAGTTCAAATAATTTCTAAATTTGTCTCATGTTTATTTTTTTTATCTGAACTATATCATTTATTATTATTTTAATCTCTTAATTTAATTATTTACTCATTTTAATTTTATGAATTAAAGACTTAAATAACAATAAATAACATAATTTAAGGATTCAAAATGATAATAGATAATCCTTAATGGCTATTTTATTATTTTACATTTTTTATGAATTAAATAGCTCGACTTATATATTTTTAGGAGCAAAATGATAATTTACTTTGCATCCTTGTTCGTCTATAAAAAAAATATTAGAAATACAAACAAGGATTGAAAAAAAAATTGATTTTCCTCCCTAAAATACCTGCAAGTTCTTTTGAAAACTGCATTTCTTAAAAGTTGAAAAGATGTTGGGAATATATACATTTTGCTGCTTTTGTGCTTCTTTTGGAATACGAAATGATCTTCATAGTATGATGATCCATTATCCATGGGTGACCAATCTTACCTTGTTGAATGTAGATTCAAAATGAAATTTACCATTTCAGTATTTAACATCAATGATGTTTAGAGAATTGTTAACAAAATATGTTGAAATGTCTATTCTTCTACATGCTTAATAAACATTTGATTAGTTGTAAACTAAATAAATTTTGTTGAGATTTGCCAAAAACATTTTAAGCATGTGCAAGTGAAGACAATTTATGTTCTATTTTTCAATTGAAAAATATTAATTTATTAGTTTTGCTAGAAATATCAATGAGAATAATGAAAACATGAGACCTTAAGTTCTTTAACACCTAACTATAATATTAGTGTGTTCAAATGAATATTGGCAAAATTTATCTTAAATAAAATAATTTTGAAGTAAATTATATTTACATGTTTTTATTAACAAGAAACCAACCGTATTAACGATAAAAACTACTCTAACATAAACTTTTCTCTAAAACGAGCAAATAATGATATACCCTCTTGATTTAATTTAAAGTACATAATAACCTTTACCTCCTAAAACTGGAAGCATTTTCCTACCAATTATCTTTGGAGAGAACGTGCAGAACAGAACAAGGTGTCTGAGCTACAGTGAAAAAATATTGATCTTTTATAAATCAGACGAACAAAAATTGTTTCTTTTAACAGCATTTCCAATTCAAATTTAAGTAATACAATAACCACTGAAGGAGATGTTCCCCTGATCAGATTTTTTTGAAGGGCAGTCAATGCTGTAATCCAATTCCAACATGGTTAGCTTTTGAAGCATCTTCATTCTACTGCCACTTTTTTCTGCTTTGATTTCTTTTGCTTCTGTTTCAACCGAAATTGATCTTTTATGCTCTTTTCCCATTCTTTCTTATTCCTTTGGTAAAGCAGCATAGCGGCGCGAGCATCATCTATCTGAAAGAATATGGATGTGTTAGACTTCTGATTCCATGTTTTACAGATTCATCTTGGTTTTCAGCAATCTGACACCAAAACAACATTCAGGTTTCAGAGATGAAAGAATAAAAAACCAAACTTATGAGAATGGCAACTTCAAGCTTCTTAAAAGTCGGGGTGAGCAAAAATCAATTTTTTAAACAAACCAATCCAATCCATTTTTTGACTACTTTATAAAATGGATAAGTACCGTATCATTTTTAAAAAAAGTGGTTTAGTTTGAACACTTTTAAAATGGTTCACTTCTTTCCAGTTTGGTTCAGTTTAGCCAAATTCAGTTATCTATTTTTAACTCATGGATTTATTTTTCAAAAAACCACACCAAATTAAACTAAACTACTTTATAAAAACAGTTCAGTTAACCGAACCATTTTAATAGAAACAATTCAGTTCGGATTTCTTTTCAAAATGGTTTGGTGTTTTAAAATAGTCCGGCTCGGTTACATCCCTTTTTTCCTACACCCCTACTTAAAAGCTAGTTCAATTTTTAGACTAGAGAAACAATTGCCATTTATTCAACACTCAAAAGAAAGGGGGAAGAGGGGTAGAAAGGTGAGTAGACTAACAGGGCAGTGCTCTCCTGTTTGGATCTTAGCACCAAGATGTTCAGCAGCAAGATGCCGCAATGCTCTTCTGCCACTTGACCTGCTTAAACCAAAACATAAGTTAATTAGAATAAATTACCAGTTATCAGATAGCTAGAGGAAGCAGTAAGGAGACAGCACCTTAGAAATGGTTGGTAATCGGAGGTATCCCGTATATCCTTTTTGGGATGACTTAATAATAAAGCCTGTAAAAGTACAGTCTAATTGTCAGTTTTAAACATTAGGGCTGACAAGAAAAAATACACACATATCAAGAAAAAGAAAGGAAATAACTACTCAAATCCAGACCTTAAGATCATTGGACAAGGCATGACCAACAAGGATCCTTCCATTGATCAACTCTGCCACTTTCTTCTGAGCAGTCCAAAAATCCTTTGCTATCATCGTGTTGAAAGTTGTATTAGCTTACTGATATTAAAATCATTATGCTAATCATAGAAATTGTTACAAAAAATCCCGATCCTCATAGTTATAATAAGCTCACATTCTAATAGCTGAGCACTTGAACCTTAACTGTAATGTTAGTGTAGACATGGCTCCTTTTCAACTGCTTATCAAATTAATCCATACGTCGTATATTTGCATTGTGTTTAGATCAAGTATAGCAGAAATTCAATGCTATGACTAGAGCATATTCCACACTATGAACCCCACTAGATATGCAGGATCATTACCAGTTAAGGAGTAACAAAAGAAACATGCTTTGATAAAGCCACTAGATAATAGGGCCAACTAAAACACTGAACACGTGCTTCAGTAAAGCCACTAAGAGCTTCGATAAAGGATAAAGGAAAAAGGAAGAATCACAAGGCTCTTGAAAAAAGTCCAAACTTAATTAGGAAAAGTAAGATGACATCCAAAAATTTGAAACTCAAAGCTACAATTGTCCATAGAAGTCAATGCTATATTTCATAGCCAACTCATCCCCACTTTAATTAAGACTAGCAATATAAGAGGCAAACATTCTCTCATACTCAATGATGCATGCAAGAGTCCAATAAATTGTGACAGCTAGAAAATTTGAACTTTCAAAGAATACGGCGAAAATTAAGGTTTCCCGTTTCTACAGAAAAATTGACAGTTGGTATAATTCATCCTAAATAGTAGTTTTTCTCAACTTGACTATCAAATGTCAAACCAAACCTCCTCATATATTGAGAATTTTCATGTTCTAATATATTCAATTACAATTTAAGTAGACGAAAGAATATCAAGAGAACCTTTTCTAAGATCTCGAGGTCTTATGCCACTAATTTTGGTGCGGAAGTCAACAACCCGCTCAATTGGTCGGACAAACTCATCATAAATAACATTTCCCCACTTGTTGACCTGCCATCAACTAAACATATTAGAAATATAAGACTTAACAAGGTAAAGGAAAATGAAGCTATTAATGATAATTGCAATAACTATTTATGCCAAAAAAAATTGGAAATTAACCTCTGGTCTTAAGACTTGAACAGTTTGGTATTACTATTTAATGTGAAATTATAAGTCTACTACTTAGAATTAGGACCATTTCAGTCTTTATGCTGCGATTTCTTACACTAACAGAATTAGGATTGATTTGACTCTGTATATATAAAGGAAGTAACGTCCTTAGGGCTTCCAACTTATTTTTTATGTTGGAAAGATAGCTCCCAAAAATATTCCACAGAAGATTATCATAATGTATCAAGCATGGTTCGTACATTGCATGGATAAATTATAGAGTATCATAATTGTTAATAGCGGGCTTTCATAGGGTCAACTGACGCTTATAAACTTGCACTTAAACAATATGTTCATCAAAGGTGACAAAACACTAAAAATATGTTCTTATAATCACGTATCTCCAAATAACATAATTTTTCTTTTGGTGTCTCCCACAAGGTGTCTGCACGCCCATTGGTGGGTGTGAACTAATCCTCACTTAAGAGTGTGATGGTGTAGCTTGGGCCATTTGGTTTAACCAGTGGAATTCAAAATGTTGCAGTGCTTGTGAAGTACACCTCATGATTAAATAACATACACTATGAAGTGATGAGGTTGGTCTAGTGATGGGTGAAAGAGAATCAACAAAGGGGGAGGGTAAAGGTCGTGGGTCCGAATCCTCCCACTAATAAAAAATTAAAAACAATTAAAGAGAGAAAACGCAATCTAAGTATACATATATATAGCAATAGTATTAAAAGGCAAAAGCAAGTTAGTCTACAAAATTATCAGCATTGCACTGGGACTGAAGAAATTAAACACAACTCTTAACCAAAATTTACACAGAAATCCATAGCCAATAAAAAAATAGATTAAGATGACAGAAGAAAATCTTTAAATGATTAGTCAAAATTCACCAATTGACATTCATTTTGGTGCTGAATTCATCATAGATAATAATCAAAATATGAAGAACAAATTAATACCAGCGTCACTCTTCCAAGGGCACTTTTGTTTCCTTGTCCAACACCAACCATTTCACAATCCATGGCCACTGCATCTGTCAGACTGCCAAATGGTTAATAAGTATAAAGCTCCATAACAACATAGCAACCTAGCTAAAAGAAAAGATACAATACAAGGAAAAAAACCAAGCTCTAGTACAAAATTATTCTCAATAATTTTTATATTAAAATATTAAACCAGCAATAGCAGTGTAAACTCTCATCCTTAAATCACTCTAGTCACCTTGAATCGTCATTTACAGGAGCAAGAGGATCAATCTCGCAATCATTGGATTCATCATCAGGTCTCTCTTTACGTTTCCCTGCCAACAATTTTTGAAAAAAAGTCACACACAGCTGCATTGTTTCAAAGGCTTCACTGATATGTCCACCACAGCAAACAATGCAACCCCAGAAAGAAAAATCAAATTTTTAACCTAATATTGATGTTGGGGTGTCGTCATCTGAATTATTGAAGGTCCTCGAAGCCTTGGAGCCATTCAGCTTCAGCTTCTGCACAAGAACAAAAACCCATAAATTAATGAATTAACACGAGTGTGCCGAAAACAAGGAAGAAGAAGAAGAAGAATAGAGAAGACACTTGTTGGAGTTGAACCCAATTAGGGTTCAGCTGAGTTTGCTTCGGTTTCTTCATGTTGTGGCGCTTCACAATCAGGGTTCCCGTATCCGAACTTCGAATTTTGACGTTGAAACAATAGAAAAAGAAAACACGAGTACAGAACGACGTCGTTGCTTCATGTTAGAGAAGTCATTTAAGAGAAGATAAAATATATATTTATCTTCAATATATTACTTTTATTTTTAATTCGATTTTATAGTAATGCGAAGGAAATAAAACAAAAGGTTTCAATTATATCCACCATTTTAATATTAATTTTTCCGGTTGGTAATACCGGAATCAATTTTAACCTAATTTTTATATTGAATTTAATGTGATTCTGAATCCCAATTATTTTCAACTTTATTCTGTTGTTTTGATTTTGAATACAAATTCTTTTATATTTTAAATTATTTGTTATTCAGGATAAGTATTTATATAAAATAAACTATAGAGGATGTTTATTTTAATACTACTTTTGAAAATATAATGTTATAAAAAAATGTTTTCTGGCTTGATTTATTTTTGGAAATTATATATCATTTTTCCGTCTCTATTTCTATTGTAACAGGGTTAGAATCAGAATTTTGTATTCCCATTAGAATAGAAAATTATTTTTTATTGAAATAAAAAATTAAAAGAACAAATAGTAGTTATTCAACATATTTAATGAAAATAATATTTTTTGAATAATTATAATTTTTTAAAAAACTAAATTATAATCTATTAAGTTAATCATCCCATAAAAAATTAATAATAGATACTTATTTATCACGTTAAATGATAAAGAGTGAACTTAATTTTGAAAAATGATAAAGAGTGAAATTAATTTTGAAAATGAAAAATAGAGATATTTATTAATTAATATTAATGATAAAAATAACTGGTAATTAACGTCTCTAAGTATTGATTAATTACAAGATAGACGGAACATCTTAGAGATAAAGCATTACAAGCAAATTAAACGGAAGATGACTCCTCAAAATTGAAGTTATTTGTCTGTCTCAAAGCCAAATTATCAAACGAAAGAATAAACGAAACTCTTCAGTCAAAGCTTACAAGCCAATCTTAAGACCGAAGATTTACATCGTCTATCAAATCTGTTAAAGTACTTATCAGAGCTTCCAAGATCAGTATGGGGATTCGAGCTTATATAACACGAAAAAGTTTCTCCTTTTCTAAGAAAATCTGTACACAAGTCAGAAAAAGGACTGAGCATGCCATCAAATTTGTTGTGCACGCTATCTATCACTTGATTGCACTCTGACACTTCTTTGGACTGCACTTGGAGAAAGCTCAACGGCATTCTCCTGTCTCTAACAGATATCTGAAGACCCCACCTATAAAAGACTTCACTTTTCCAAGTTTTAGTTGGCGAACACACTTATATTTGTAAGACTTTGTGTTTCGCTCATTGTTACTTTTGAACTTCATTGTATACCCCTCTCTGCAAAGAGGAACTTTTCATTCATTGAAAACTTTATAAATCCACTCGTGTGGTGCTATAGCCTAAGGAGGCTGTGTATTCAAAGAATACTGGTTGTTTAGCCTTAGAAGGTTGTGTTTAAAGAATATCTTGTATTAGGTAGAAGTGGTTGGGTTCAAACAATACTTGTAACTATTTCATGATTTGTAGTGAAAACTCAATTGTTGCTAGGTAATTGGACGTAGTCTTGAATAGACGAACCAGTATAAAAATACTTGTGTTTATCTTCTTTAAGTTTGCAACTGACGGGGATAATCAACTTATAACGTCTGTCCATTAAAATCAAGATAAAAACTGTTTCGTCTGAATCTGTTTAAACCAACCAACGAAAGAGCCAAATTTTTTTTATATAACACAATTCAACCCAACAATAACCTAATTTTAAAAATTAAAGATTGATTAGTTAAAATCAAATTCAAACAAATAGATCACTAATAAATATTATTACATAAAATTTGTATTATATATATATATATATATATTTTCCGATTTCTTTTATATAATATTATACTTATTTAGTATTTTTTATTTCATCAAACTTTTATATTTATAAAATTTGTTATTAAATATTATAAAATTAGAAATTTATCATTTCCTTAAACGTAAGATAATTATTTAATATGTTTATTTGTGATTTTATGAAGATTTCACCTTTTCCTTTTATTACAAGAATTATTAAAAAATCATTAAACATATTATTATTCACAATTTTAGTACAGAAGAGAAGAGGTGTTCAACAACAAAACAATAACTTATTTTACAATTTATTCAATTAAAAATAAAATAAATTGAGAAAATCACGATGAATTATTTCATTCTATGTGTCAACGTATTTTTAATTATATAATTAATATTTAATATAATGACTTAAAACTACATTCAAATAACAAATTTTATAAATATAAAATTTCTTGCACCAAAACATGAGTTAGGTGGTATAAAATGTAATTAAACCTGATGTATATAAGTAAATTATGACTTTGATTCTAAAAGTGTGTGAGACCATTCTATCTTTGAAAATGAAAATGGTAAAATATTTCTTTAAAATGAAATATATCTATTTATTTAATTTATAAAATATATCTATCATCATTTTAATCTCTAAATATATTTATTATTAATTTATTCTTAAAATTTAATTATTTATTCCATCTCAATCTTTTAAATTAGAGTAATCTCTAATTTAAAAGATTCAAATAAATACAATAAGACATTTAAGGTATTTATATGATAATAAATAATCTTTATTTTAAAAGACTCAAATGAAAACAATAAGACATGTATGATTGTTTACTATAATTTTTTTTATTGTATCTTATTCTTATGTTCATATCATTAAAGTTTTAAGAATTGAACTTTTTTTTAATGTAAGAAACAATATTTTCGGTTAATAAATATTATTAAAAATATAAATTATGAATCTAATTAAACCCTACCAAATCAGTTTATAAGGTGAGAGTATTTAAAAAAATAATGAGTAGTTACTAAACATATTTGATGAAAATAATATTTTTTTGATAATTGTAATTTTAAAAAATATAAATTATAATCTATTAAGTTAATCATAAAAAAAATTAAGTGATAAATATTTGTTGATATAGAAGACAAAGATATTTATTAATTAATTTTAATGGTAAATATAATCTAATTTTAGAAACCAAAGATTTTCATGTGTGGTGAGGAGACCCATGGGATATTGTCTCCAACTCTCTTGAGATCGTACTGCATAATTTTGGATTCTTTGACGCATGAGGCGTCATGCGCAGTATAGGGAGTACTTTTGTTATACTCCTTGTTGATTTGAAATACTAATGTGCACCCTTATGTTAAGGATTGGGCATCTCGTATATGAAGTTTGCACAACTTAAAGTAGGTTAGAATTGGATGAACATTGATATCATGTTAGAATTGAGAATGGATTAGACTTAACTCAACCTCAAAAGCTAGCTCAAGGATTGCATATTTTTCAATGTTGAAATGACCTTAATCAAATGTCAAGGTCATGCAATGAATGTGTTAAGTGTCTGCCCCACAAGTTGAACTTCTATAGTCGCTCAGACACTTGGGCAATAGGGTCTTCAACATCCTCAACCACCACACTGACCCAATGTAGATGTATAAGAAATTCATGGATAGTTGACCCTCCTCGCACACAGTACCAATGGCTACTAGCCACTAAGGATCCCTAACTACGTTCAACTCACACCTATCATTAAAATTAGGAGAAAGATTATTGTCCAAAGTTCACGACCCCACCTATGTTAGCATCTTATATAAATACAACTCGCATCCTTTACTATATAAGGATTCAGGTGCAACACAATTTCCTTTGGTACTAACTTGACCAACATCAATAACTTCCTTTGTTGGTGACCTTTATTGCATGGATTTAAATTTGTCCTCAAGCTCTTTAAGCAAATCCTACCGAATTTGTTCATACATTTCTTGTCTAAAATAATGCAAGATCTCCTAACTCATAGTCAAACTACTGCTTCGTCGTGATGGTGCATCAGAATAATCATGAATACTAACTCCAACACTAGCAACATAGACACATGCAAGGTGTTTCGATTTTCCAATGGATATAATCAAAATATCCTAATGTCCATAGGGAACAAATGAACTCTAACCGGTATGTTCAACTAAAGAATCATGTAATAATGTCAATTTTAGTTAATATATCAAATTTATTAGAGTTTATCAAAAAATATGACTTTCAATGTTATCTACAATCTCCTTTGTAATATCTCACGTTGACATCCGCTGACTTTGCAATAAATGTTCTGATTGCTCACTCTGCTAGATGTTGAAGTACCCAAGACAAAGGACAAATGTTTAAATCTTCAGTCTTCACGGAGCTATCTATAAAAGGACTTCATTGCAACGAGTTGAAGTTGATGAACTACACTACAAAGCTATAATATTCAACTATCGGTCAAAGCTCTCAAGTAAAAGTTCACTCACCCTGAACTTAGAATAGAACTCATTGTAAAATCTCTCTCTGCGCAGAAGATTATTTTTTATTTGGTCTTTATTGTAAATCATTGTTGTGGTATTTGTAGCCTAAGGAGGCTAAGGTCAAAAGAATACTTGTTTTAAGCCTGAGGAGACTAAGTGTTGA